>JAMYHX010000565.1:0-25271 GCA_025529335.1 Rhizopus sp. PT2906
TTACTACAGGTGCCATGTCATGGATATTCATCGTCCTTTATTATTTGCCCTTGTTTATCAAGGAATTTCTCTTTAACAAACGTTTTGGAATCTTTGATTTAGGAAAGAAGACGAAATAATACTTTACAATAAATCTTGGCAGATCTTTAGTACACATTTTATGTATTTTGGCAATAAATTGCATAATAAGGAGAGGGATAAAGGTGGTCTTTGCATGTTATGATTGATCATAGAAAAGATTCTTTTTTAGGATATAGATTGCATAAATCTTACGTAGAATAATGATCAGCGATTTGCGCGTTCTTTAACTTTTTTTAGTAGTAGTAATTATTTGACATGACGCCGTAATATTTTAGCTATTTCTGTTTCTCTTTTTTTAACACTTATCAATGCTATTCCATATTCAATCTATAAGAAAAAGGACGATAATAAGTACATCGACAACATTCAATAGAACAACAAATATACTTGTAAGGCACAAGTCCACTGCACCGAGAAATCGATTTCCTTTTATGCTTAAAGACTATAAACTATGGGTTGGGTTGCTTTATACGATGAATATTACTGCATTTAATGCCATTTATGGTCACTATATCACAGGTATTTCCTCTTTATTTATATTATTGCTGTTTTATTTATGGCTTAGAAAGGACCTGCTGCCAAATCTTGGTCACTCTTTTCAGACATCACATTCAACACGGTTCACAGTTTCATTAACAGGTCGAGTTCATTGACAGTAGAAGATGTGCAACGACTTAGCATGGCATTCAAATTTCCTGTTTCACCATTTCTAAAGCGGACCAAGTTTACTGTTCCAAACGAATACAGAAAACGAGCTGGCGATCTACTCGAATCTTTGTTTAGTGATGAAGAACAACAACGTATTGGCTGGGACTGGCGTAAAGAGCGAGATACGGATACGGAGATCACAGGTGAATGGCTTCAAAGAGTAGGAAACCCATTGGACCCTTGTAAGGAAAGTGTTGTTCTTTATTTGCACGGTGGAGCATACTATCTTTGTAACTATGAAATGTACAGACCCTTCTTGACCAAGTTGATCAAGGTAACATATATATATACTACATGCGCTACCCAAGTGATAATAGCTTCTTGTAGTATTCCAATTGTCGCACCTGTTCTATCAACTATAGACTAGCTCCACAAAATCCATTCCCAGCAGCTCTAGAAGACGCATTAGCTACCTATCTTTACCTTATTCAGCCTCCAGAAGGCGAGGGACTCTTACCGACGGATCCTAAAAAGATAGTTATCTCTGGTGATTCAGCTGGTGGTGGACTTACTATGGCGCTCTTAATCGCCATTCGAGACGCTGGCTTACCTCTTCCTGCTGGAGCCATGCCGATGTGTCCATGGTAAAAATATTTATATTTCCCTTGTACCGTGTGTTTTTGACCATATGATAACATAACGTAGGGTTGATCTAACGCATTCACTTCCTTCCATTCTGTTAAACATGATGACAGACTTTCTACCAGCAGTTGGGTTTAAACATGCACCTTCACCAGCATTGGATTATGCACAGCTTCCTCAACGACAGCAGGACACCAAGGTGCTAGAAGAGGCGAGCAAAAAGGCAAAGGAGGCCAAAAAGAAACATAAGCTGACAATCCCAGAAGACGAAGATGATGCGAGTCAACATAGAGAATCTATCGGACCTTTTGGTATTCCTATACCGCACACGGATGATGCCAACGGCATGTACCGTGTCCAGTTTTATGCACCGAATGAAGCACTCAAGCTGCCAATGGTTAGCCCTGTCTTTGATAGACGTCGATTAAGAGGGCTTCCGCCACTCTTGGTTGTAAGTTGATGCCCTTATTTTATTCTTTCTAAAGCTCACGACGCAATTATATATAGCAATGTGGCAAGTCCGAACGACTTCGAGATGAATCAATTTACCTTGCCCTTCAAGGGACTGGCACGTTCCCCGATAAGGACGATAAGCAGTACGGGAAACCGACAAAGATCACCTTGGAAATCTTTGTGGACCAGCCGCATGTATTTCAAGTGATGTTTATGTGGACAAAGCCTACAAAACGAGCAGTCCGAAACCTTGCGGCATTTTTAGCAGAAGTGACTGGATCACCTGCGAACGTACGTAAAGATGGAGAGTATCTCTCGGATCAATTGCTTTCCGTGAAAGAGGTCAGTCCGCGGGGAGAAGCAGTGGATGCAAAGACGAGACTGTTGGAAGAAGTAAATGAGGATACATGGAATAAATGGAACGCTAGATTGGCAAGACCAAGTATCAAGGAGCGAATAGACGAAGTACGTGCATATTACCATCAGTTAATAGATCAAAAACAATAAATTGTGCTCTAAAAAGGGAAGGGTTCTTGTGCATGTTTTTATGAAGTTTTGTATTTTAAAAATGGCTGCTTGCGATGCACAATGAAAAGACCTACATTTACATACGTTGTTTTAAATGATTCTCTCTCTCTCTCTTTCTTTTAACTCAAAATAAAGCTGACCCGTCCTAAACGGACCCTGATCTGATCAAACATTTTGTCACCAGTCTTTTTGTAAAAATAGCTATTTCTATGTCATTTATCCAAATATTTATCACGGTCGAGCTCGGAAAGGATGATTCTCTTTATAGCATCATTTATTTAACGACAATTTGCAACAAGCAATATTCCACATCAAGTTGTTGCCTTGTTAGAATCTGTTACATTTAAGCTACTGGTCTCTTCAACGGAGGCTACTCAGAGGAAAAGGCAGCTCGAGTCATACCCTAGACATCCAATGCCTCACTTCTTTCGAAAAAGCACGCCATTAACTACCTTGTATGCATAAGTCATAAACTATATCACTTTCCCTGCCTTTCCTTTTAAGTATGCTACCATTGCGCGTATATTTGTTCTATAAACTAGACTTTCTATTATCTCAAAAGATAACTGATTACGTATCCTCAATGCTACATAAAGGATCGACTACATCATATTACACATATCCCAACTAAACATCACATCTTGATGACTTTATATTCTTTATGCTCTCCATAACATGTTCTACTTGTCTTGACCTAGTTCATTTGCATATACCTTAGCAACATATTCAACTCACAGTAATAGGTTATGTCACGTATACAACTATGCAGTAACTGTTTGTCCATAAATGATGATAATAATCCCGACGCGCCTATATATTTTTGAATTTATCCGAACTGACCATAACACCGCGCGGTTCAGCCAAGTGACAACACTGGTGACACAAGTATCTTGATGGGCAACTTGTGTCTCCGTAAACCAAATTATCAAACAAAGAAAACAAAAACAAATAGGAGATTTGCTCAGCAGCGCACAAAAAAAAAGGTGGACTCAAAAAGGTGGCGTTGCTTATTTGTCGAAAAGGTATCCAGAATACGCAAACCCATGTGAGGGTCTATTTTAAGTATAGCTTACAAAACTGGTCGCACCCGCGCTTCATCATGCAGTTATGTAAATAGAGTGCGGTTAAAGTAATGAAGTGAAGTCTAATTTAAAATAACTAATCATTATCTTAAAGACAATATATTTATTTATAACAAATGGTGCAATTCATGAATAAATATAATTATATACAAATGACATTAATAGATGGAGGGGGAATATTATGTATACTGTTTAGATAGAGAAGCGACGGGTAAGACCAGTTTCCAATTGATCATCATAGAGATATGATTCTTGATGTGATTTATCTTGTAATGCATTATAAGCTAACTGAAAGGCAGTAGACACTGTCTCGAAATAGAGGAATCCACGTACTTCTTCCTTTAATTCACGATCCTTGGGTCCATCCAAAACAACAGTAAATGGCACATCGAATGCGTTATCCTGTAAGACCAGCCGGGTGCGTCCCTCTGAAAGGGCTTCCAGACGTACTTGATTTCTATCATCAAATCGACACATGCCCTTTGAACCATCAGGGAGATCCTGTTCAAACCACCACACAGGCGAGACCGTGCGACGGATGTGTTTGTTGAGTATAAATGTACGCCCCATCGCAGGAGCACTTACAGTACGAAGGGTGGGCATGGAAGAATGATGTTCTTTGATTGGAAGAGAGAACATGCTACGTCTGTCCTTTTTGGGTATTGCTGATTTAAAGACGACTGTACAAGGACCAAGAGACGATTGAGAAAGGGTACAGTCAGATTGTGTATGATAGGCATTTTCAAGAATATATTGGCTTTGATCATCAAAACGAGACCATTCATGATTCAATTGGTTGACAGCAGCGAGGTTTGACTGGAAGTACCAAACGGGTTCAAGCGTACGAAAGATACCACGAGTATGGTCCATTGGAAGCTGGGTAGGCGTCTGTGGTGATGATGAATCAGAATCTGAGGATAATGAAGACATGGAAGGTGAATAGGTTGGACGATTTGAACCTTTCTTGGAAGGACATTTGCTTTTTCCGAATAAAGTCAAGAATTTCATTTTATTATACGCGTAGAGAATTAAAACGAAAGAAAGGGAGGGGGAAGGGTAAATGGCTACTATTTATATACACCTTTGTCACGGAGTATAAAAGAAAAAAAAAACAATAAAACGGAACCGATCCTTCTCTGCTTCTGCCTTTTCTTTCTCTCTTTAATTTTCTCTCATACTTCAAAGTATAAAATTGATAAATGAAATATAAAAATAGTAAATAATAAAAAGGTAAGTTTATGCGTTAATTAGTTGTAAAATGAATAAAAAACCTTGCCTGTTTACTTCATATTCATTTTACACCCGAGCCAAGGATTTTTATCCCATATATTTTACCCCTTCGTACAACAGCCCCTTGATGTCCGCTCGTCATCTTTTTGGAAATATACGCAACCCGATAGGGACAGAGTTTTGTTCCCAGTAAAACCACATAAAAATGATGTCAAAATGTTCATTTCTTAAAATAACAGTAAATGGTGCTTAAAAAAGTTTTTTTTCATATTCTCTAAAAATGAACCCTGTTTGATTCCCTTCTTTCATTCAGCCCGGGTTTATTTGGACTTTGCCAAGATGTATATAAAGAGGCTAAGCATTCTCATTTTTCATTTATCTCGATTTAGAATTCACCACGTTGCTAAGCAAATGGTCATAGTAACTTGAATGGCTTAGCCCAATCAAAATGAGATGTCTACTTTTTTTGTATCGGCAGCCAATCAGGGGGGAAATGAGAAGGAGACAAAGCGCGCAGTGTTGATACTCTGATTGATTGAATAAAGTAGTAACTTGTTTACACGTGTCTCTGACAAAGAAGAAGTTTGCTGTCTACAGAAATATAATTATACTCAGTTTTCATTGGACAATGAGACTTTTTGGACAGATTTAATCTTAAAAGAAGGAACTGATTATTCTTTTTACACTGTTCGGGACATAGAAAAGATGTTTTTTTCGCTTAAAGTATCTTTTGATACGCTCCACTCTCCCTTTTGTCTGTAAAGCGTTTTCTTTTTACTCCCTATATTCAAAGTTAAATGCTCTTTGCGAGTAGTAGACTCTGGATTTCGTTGCTGCACTTGTCTAGAAACCAAAAATATTTCCATTATCAGAACATTCCGCAGTCATTTATTCTGCTGTCACTCATATTAATATAGTATACATACATCAATTGTTTTTGGATGCACCAACTTTAAATGATGCCAAGATATTCCGTAATATGTCACAAGAAAAGAGTTTTATTCAACAGCCGGCCATAATACGCGTCTTCATACTCAGTACCATCAATAACACTGTTGATATCGAGATTCGGCCAGCAATTGAATAAAACCGAAATCACAGCCTAGGTTCGGTTAAATAAATTTACCTTTTGAGAATGGCTTGATTCAGGTTGTACAAAATTTGCTTTACCCTCGGCTCTGAAAAAAAAAAAAAAAGAAAGAAAGACGGAATGATGTAAAGCTTACTAAAATGTATAACAGCCGATTTTAATAATCACTCACTCCGCTTACGCGTACACGCATTGTCCATTGACCTCTGATGACACGTTACTGTTAGTAATAAAGATGTGTAGCAAGATATGTATGCATATACGCTCCTACAAAACAATCAGAGATTCTTAAAAGTTGACTTCTGTAAACTTTATGTCTGTGTATCCTCAAATCATACAGAGTCTCTTGCAGATGGCTTTTTAAGCAAGGAAAGGGGGACTCTAGAGTTTTGATCTACAAACTGCACATGCTTCGTTCAGATGCAAATTGAACATAGAAATAAATATGTGCTTATACATCATCATATGTCGTCAAGGTACCTTGCCTTTATGCTTTCAGTGGCATCAGAAAAATCAGAATTTACAACTGGAAAACTTTCTACAGAAAACACACGATATACAGCCTTTTATCATAATACTCTTACGTGATCCTGATTGTTGTCATTTTTTTTTTCTTTATTGATCGAATTTGTACAACGTTATAGAATATAATAGAGATTTTTTTTTTGTTTCTTTTCTTTTCATTCAAGGGCAGCTTAAATAAAGATGGTTCCTTTGGAATGAAATATGAAAATATTGCAATGATAAAAGACCTGTGAGATAAACAAGACAGGTAGCAGAGCTCGAACGATATTCCCCAATGAATTCTCAAGCAACTACACTAAGCAACAATCTTTACTGCACACGTTCGAGATTTTCGAGGTGTCAACCTCACAGTTCTTGAAGACTAACGCGCTAGATGAGATAAACTGCTATTATAGCTCGATTATAATTCTGTAATAGAGCATAAGCATTCTACTTCCTTCTTCTTTATTGCATCAGTAAGAGTAATAGTTATACTGACAACAATAATAGCCTACAGCATAAATAACATCAGTGACAACATTAATTTTCTCATTCAATTTCTACTTTAATAACACTCAACTCTTGATAAAGAATCCACTTTGCTAGTCATCTACTTGATTGATCTTTTACAATCTGTAGCTGAATACAACAATGACTGCTTTAGGCTAATTTACTTTATATACATATGCGCCCTCGTTGCTTGTACGATATGGATGATTGTACATTGCTTGATTTTCACAAGGATGAAACGGTTGTAGCTAAATATGTTGAGTATTTTTGTACTATGTCTTTGTAAGATGTTTTTATTAGATATATAAACATTGAAAAAAGTATAACAAGCAAAGTATAAGTGAAAAAATACAATTATTAAAGCAAAGAATGTGTAACAGTATCTTGATCTTTAACAGCGACGATGTTCAAATTTTCACACTTCAATTGTTTGAAAATGTCCTCTTGCTCATGGATATCATTCTAATAATATTCAAGTATGTGAACCTGTATCAAATAGAGTAACTAAAGAATCTACATGCAAGAAGACAAAGAGCTCGAAAACCTTCATGTACTCCAAAACGTCAGAGAAGGACAAAGGAACAGAAGTAGAGCGGCATTTTACTACTCGCCATGTAGTGGGTGACTTTGTCGAGTATTTGATAAGCGTTATTTTGTTTTGTATAATTTGAAACGAGAATAAATGGATGCTTTTCATTGTATCGAAAGAAGCATCGCGGTAGTTTGAGACAAAGAATTTGAGACTACCATGACCGTTTTTTATGTTCTTGAGTGTATCATTTAAAGAGTGAGGCAAAGGCTTGTCATTAAAACTAAAACTAAAATTGTTAACGAACGCAAGTAAGCTAACAGAAGAGTTTCAGTTATGCATACCCAGAAGACTCTATTAAGGGATAGTTAAGCATATCATTCATTACAAAATGGCCAACACCATCAAGTAACTTCAAGGTATCTTTTCTATCTTTTGTGAAATCATTTGAGGCCAACCAGACGTAATCTGAATCTTTCGCTTTTTTTTTCACATCTATAGTTTAGATAAATTGTTAGGCGCTTTATCCGTTATTCTGAACTTGCAAGTTACAAAAATTACCAGGTATATGTCAATTATTGAGTACAGTTTCCAAATGCTTTAAATAAAGGGACAAATATTCCACAATGAATGCTTCGTTCGTCATTAAGCTCTTCATCAGACTTTGGATCGAATCCTGCTTCAATGTTGTCAACAGTGTCGCAAAAAGCAACGCTTTCATCCTGAAAAAAATTAACAAGTGATATTACAAATGTAATTGTTGTTGAATATCACCTCATAAGTGTTGTTGCTGCCCTGTTTAAATAATGTATCTAGTTTTTGGCGTACATTATTTATATGAGGTTTAGTTTCAATAGTCGTAAGCATTCTGCTTGTAAGCTTTACTTCCATATCGGCTTCTTCTTTATTTTCTTTTATTTCAACTTCTTTTTATTCTTTGTTATTTTATATTTAGAAATCTATTTCTACTATTATCAGTTGAAAATTGCTGAATCATAGCTGCACAATAGACTATAAGTTTATTGTCTGCTTCAGGAGAATTGGCGATATTGTTCATGGCACCTATTAAAACCGCCAAACTTGTTCAGGTTTATCGTAAATTCTTGTTTTATGCTTGAAATACGATTCGACCAAGGATTTGTCATTCTTCCAACTACGCGCTTGAAGATTGGCAATGAATGATGGTATCTTTAGCTTTTTCACCAGGATAGGGGATAATACAAAGCTACCTGGAAGAGCATCAAGGCTTGCTCTTTTGATAGAGCTAGATTTTGCGCCTTGAATAGATGCTGCTTTAGTTTTAGCCATTATTGATAAAAGTGGTTTTATAAAAAAGAGGATAATTAAAGTTTTAGGTGTCTGAAATGGGAAACACCACATGCACTAGAAAACACACCAGAAATTAGGCTAACAATACGGGCGCTACCTCTACTCATTACCTATGATATCGGCCAACAAAACTTTACAACGTGCAGCGCCACGCTAAACATGATTTTATAAAGTCACCGTCTTGGATTGGTTCTTTTCAAGAAGAAAGAGATAAAAAAGAAATGCTGTTGTTTATTCTAGTTTTATGTTGCCAGTCTATCAACAAAGATGCAAGAACACATGTAATTATGATGAATTCACATATCAGAGAGAGTGGACTGAACAGCCTTAAGTTAGGCAGAGCTTTGGTAATATGAAGTTGTAAAATGATATCACATGTAGTGCCTAGAAGAAGCGCCCATAGTATCAACTTATTTTCTGGCGCATATAGTGTTCACCATCTGAAATAAGGCATAAAAAATAAACCAATCAGTTATTATCTACGTCATTTTTTTCTACATTTACCGTTTCTCGACCAAGGACCTGCATAATAAAATGGTCAAATCAAACTTATAAATTGATCGAAATTAGAGTGAAAATACGGTCTATTGAAATGACCGAAAGCCTTGATTAGTTTATAAGCTATAAAAGATCCCACCTAAAGCACGTATAATCAAAAGGTTCATGCACCAGCAATTGTAAGGCTTATGTAAATGCTTTAGTCAGTAAACGCCCGAGCCAAGTTGAACCCTTTAGATAAAAATAAGCATCTGCTGCTTGTTTCTTGTTCTAAGCTTAAAGTATACGTACTTTTTGTTACAGAGATAGCAACCTGAACACGAAATAGTGCATGTTAACTTTGGGATTGACTAAGTAACTTGTTGAAGGTAATTGAAAGAAAACGCGAAAATAGTTGCTAAGACTAACTCATTTACATTGAGCTTGTACAAGGCATCACTTAGCATATAATCTGGTGTAAGCTTGTGTCAGCCTGTGAAAACATGTTTGCGTTTGTCGATCCAAGCAATCGATGGACCTTATATATGGAAGTAGCATCATGCGTATTCCCACTAAGCACATTGTATACGTACTCTGTGCTATGAAGATGGCAATTCGTGGAATACAGCACCAGTTATGCAGATTTGAAAAGCATGTTACTTCAGTTCACGAGACCGTTTTTCGTTAAAAGAACGAAGCTTAGGTTCAACAACTATGCAACCCGTTTAAACCTATTTGTCTGATCTCTTAATCTAGCTGCAGCTCCTCTTAAACTTATTATATGAAAACCAACAGGCTGATGGAGAGTTTTCTACTCAATGTCACATTAAACGTAGGGACTAAACTTACAACAATCGAAAAAAATAAGCTCTTTGTTTGGCTGCAAAAGGGTCTTGCTTTGTATGTTATTCCAGTGTCTGTTATTATCGGTTTTGTCAAATAAGCTACTTTTGTAGAAAAACGGCTAGAAGTCAGTAAAAAGCTATATTTATTAGGGTAATGGTAACAAGGGAGTTTCTTGCTACAGGATGAATTCCTCAACAACAGTCTTCTGAGGCCAAAAGCTTCAAAAGTTCTTGTCAAGCTATTGACTGCATCCTGGAGAACAGAACATTGATGGTGGCACAGCACTTCCCAGTTTTTATTATGAGCAAAGTATATATTGAGACATGTAAACAATATTTATTCATCAGAGGATAGGAGTGGCTTTTTTGAAAAAAAAGAATGACATTAACTGTAATACGAATGTTGTCATGGTATATACATAATTGGATTTGATGTGCTCAAAAAGTTATGCGGAATTTTATTAAACGATAAAGGGAATGTGTTACATATAACATAAGGATATATAAATAAGATTGTATATAAAAGATAAATATTGATATGTATATAATATGTATATAAAGGGGAGGTAAAATATAAGAGAAAAATGATACATATACACATATGAGTTATTAATATAACACTTTCTTGTCAAAAGAGTGGAGCAGAGTGAAAGTGAAAGAAATCTTACATGATATATAAGGAATTATGAATAACAACGTCATGAGTGGCGATGATCAGCAGCCATTTGATAGAACTTTTGCGCGAGTGTCACATCCCTCTCTACTTCTATGCCTTGTTCGTACATGCAGGCAAGTTTTCGCATGGAGTAAAGGTCATTAGCTTCCAGAGCGGCTTTTGTTCTCCATTGTATGGACTGAGACATATCCTTGACAGTACCATTTCCATCTTGATAGCACTCGGCTAACCAGACATAGGCTTCTTTGAACTGATCTCTAGTGGCCAGTGAAAATATTGTTTGGAATGCTTCTGTTATTGATAGATTGCTGTACTTATCTAATGAATGTGAGGATTTTAATGTGCTTGCCATAGGCTGATGAAAGAGCGTAGTTGGGTCATAGTTTAAACTGTATAAAGAACGTCTTAGGCATGCAGTGCGATATGTCTTGAATTGCTTGGAAATTCTGGTATCATTCACAACACGGTTATAGTATTCGTAAGATTTATCATATTGTCCTAGCTTTTCGTAAGCTTCTGCAGCAGCAAATAGAGCACTATGGTCAAATAAGTTAACTGTGCACCGTAAAATCAGATTGTTGCTACTTACGTTGGCTGACCAAGTTGAATTGCCTTTAAGTAGCAGTTTAGAGCCAGGTGAATATCCTTTGGTAACCCACCACGGCCGTTTTCATAATAGCCACCAAGAAGTAGAGTAGCCAAAGGATCTTGCTTATCTGCAGCCATCTTGAGGTATTCAGCCGAGAGCAGATCATTCTTTTCTGTTCCAATACCTGCACCGTACAGTCGACCTAGTTCGCGTAACGCAGTAGGATGCTGCTGAGCTGCAGCCTTCTTGTACCAATCAAAAGACGCTTTCTGAAATGATTTAATCTCTTGATGGTTCGTACTTGTCTTTGTCTTTTCTTGGCACAGCTGAGCGTAGGATATCATGGCATCGACAACTCCTAACTGAGCTGATTTCTTAAAGTATTCTCTTGCCTTATCATGATCACGAGGAACGCCGTCGCACCCGTTGTAGTAGTAGATTCCGATATAATAAAGCGCTTTAGGGTGTTTCTGCTTTGACGCCTTCATGAACCATTCAAATGCTGCACGCCTGTCCTCTTGGACGCCAATGCCTTTGCAGAGCATGTGCCCTACCTATAGAGGCAAAGTGGATTAGTATCAAGAAGTAACTAATTGGATATTCACTAAACATACTTGGAACTGAGAATCACTGTAGTCAAGGTTGGCAGAAATCAGATAATGCTTGTATGATTGTGGCAAGTCAATCGGACATATACCCGGTATACCTTCCTCATAGCAGACGCCTATCCAGTAATGAGCACATCCATCGTTTGGATCAGTGTTGATTAAATCTGAAAGAAGATCAAATCCTTCCTTTGGCTTGTAGGGAATGTTGGGATCTTTACTGTTATCAAGGTAAAGAATGGCTACCATACGCTTAGCTACTCGTGCTATGGGAGGTGATGAAGGGTACACATTGGCTTGAGTCAAACCAGATGCCAATAGATAATAGTCGAGGGCCTCCTTGTATTTGCCTTGCTTGTGCAAGAAGGTAGCGTACGTTAATTGTGCACTTGGAAGATGATTGCTCTGATAACTAATCGCTTTTTCATAATACTGGCTGGCTACAACATAATTCACAGCTACACCAACACCATGCTCATAGCAAGACGCTATCTGTGTAAGCGCAGTCGGGAAGTTCTGTGCTGCTGCTTTTCGGAACCATTGGAAGGCTTCCTTTTTATTTTGTGCGATTTCATGTGCAGTTTGATGAGACTGATGAGGGACGTTACCGTCACGGTACATGACACCAAGAGTATACTGAGCACTAGGATCGCCGGCGAGAGCAGCACGTTGGATGAATGAATAGGCCAAGGCTGTGTCTTTAGAGAGGCCCATGCCACCAATCAGATAGTTCATGCCTAGACGGAACTCGGACGGATGATGACTGTGTTTTTCAGCAGCATGAAAGTAATTAGCATAGGCTAGCTCATGATTGGCCTTGATACCGTATAGTCCTAGCTCGTAGATATTACCGAGTTGATAGTAAGCTTGGGGATCGTTCTGTTTCATTTATATATGTTAATGATGAACTCATAAAGATGATAAATAGATTCTCACCAAGTCAGTAGCTTTCTTGAGCCAACCAAGTCCATCTTTTATTTTACCTTCTTGTAGTAAGATTAAAGCAAGCTGAACTTGAGCTGGAGAATAAAGCTTTTGAGCACTGGACGCAAAGTATTCCTTTTCTGACTTGGGCGCGTCACTAACAACACCAAGCTTAACCAAGTAGCCCAAAAGATATTCAGCAAGTCTAGTATATGAAAAAAAAAAGGTTAACATATGACACATATACTATGTAATAAAGTACTTTACTTGTTTTCCGCATTTGCGCTTTGCTTAATAAGCTCCACATTTTCAGGAAACGATTCATCCGAGATCAGACTGGTAATGGCTACACAAACCTGTGCTTGAGCCACAAAGTAAGGAGCGCATTTACTTGTTGTGTATCGCTGCGGCAGTTGGATGGTTTTCTTGTACCAAAAGATAGCCTTCTTTCGATCTACGGGCTGAACGATATCTTGCTGATCATCATGTTGAATACCGTAATAATAGCATTGACCGAGGAAAAAGTAAGCTTCCCAAATGTTAGCCTCTGCCAGAGACTGTAGTTCTTGAAATGCGACTTTTGGATCTTTAGTGGTACCCCAACCACAAAGCTTGCACCTTGCTACACAAGTTTTTGCGGTAGGATCATCTGCGATCTGAGTCCAAAGTTCAGCTGCCTTGAAGGCTTCCCGTTGAAGATCCTGACTTTGTTTCATGCGTGGCGAGGCGAAGATCTCGGTAAGGATGTCAAATGTACTCGAAGTATGCTTGATAAGATAATCCACTATCTCCTTGGATGTTTTTAGCTGGTGAACAGTGGTTGGACTTGGATGAGGTTGATGTAAATCAGGTACGGTCATAATATAGTCATTATCTTTGCCATTGAACGAAAAGTGAGAATAATCAGTTAATTCAGTAAAGGAGGACTCGGGAGCTAGGCGAGAGAATGGCTCTACAGAGAGTCCTGACTGGACAATACTCGAACGGTTTTCGAACGGGACGTTTTTTTGTTTTTTCCTTTGTTGTGGTTGTGGTTGTTGCTGCAAGGAGAGAATCAATTCATTATTATCGTGATGAATCATGGCAGATGATTGAATAGCCATCAACGAGTTTCTACTCAAACTTGGTTGAGACTTTGTCTCAATACTAACATTGTTTCCCATTTGTTAAGGAAAGAGTAATTAAAAGTACAAAGGGTATATTTGAAATTATAGGTGCTTAAATGTTATTTAAAAAAAAGAAAGAAAAAAGAAAAAGGGTATTCGACTAGGAAAAATAGAAAAGAAAAACAATTGCTTTATTTATGCATCTCCTTTTATACAAGAAGATCAAATTGTGCGACAGTCTGATTAGCAACGAAAAACAACAACAAAGACTATAGTTGTCAAGACAACATGCAATTAATTTTTTACACAACAACGCATGATTTTAGGCAAGTCCCCTCCTCTACGTACCTTCTTTCTATTGCTATTTCAGTGCTTGATTGTCAATTTGCAGTCTAACCACCATGTTTGTGTAACAACACGCTCGGAACCAACATTCCGTTATTTGTTATTACGCACAAAACAGGATAATAAATAAGGAACTGGTGTCATCTATTTTAGAAAGGGCCAAAATAGAATACGGAAACATGTATAAAAAGAACAGTCGAATAGAAAATACAAGGATGAATCAGTTACAGTTAGTGCATTGCACATCATGGCGTGAGTTGCATTTTTTGGTGTAGGACAATCCTACATGTGTTTCCATCCGATATTATGTCACATCTACGAAGGGAAGCAGTATTGACAACATGTTTGATGTCATACAAGAATGTCATATATTTGTCTTTTATGGGAGTCAAAACGTTAAAGAGAAATTCCTTGATAAACAAGGGCAAATAATAAAGGACGATGAATATCCATGACATGGCACCTGTAGTAATATAACGAGGTGCTGTGGCTTGACTGACTTTCTTGACAACGCGCGATGCAAAGACTTCGGTTGGAGTAGAATGAGGACCTAGAGTAATCATGTTAGAGTCACCACGCGTTGGTCCCCCATCACTTTGAGTTACCTTGAGATAAGGATGCTCTGGCAATAATATAGTTGGCAACGGGTGCATAAAGGGAACCTATTCCGTACATATCAGAATTCCCTTTCCTCCATCTTTTATTTTCACACATTGCCCCTCGCATAATATTCTTGATGCTTACCTTCTGGCACAAGATTGCCTGCTTCTCCAGCTGCTCCAATGTTGGATCGAATGGCACCTGATAAGGACAAGCATTAATAAGCCCCCTTCTTTTATTAATACTTTTTTTTTATACCTGGAGCAACAACAGTGACTTGGATACCAAAGGGCTTTAGTTCCATACGCAATGTATCCGACATAGAATGAACAGCAGCCTTAGAGAGAGCATAGATACCTTTGAAAAGCCATGGTTAGATGATATATACAAAGTATACATTTTCTTTTCGCTTTGCTTTTTCATTTACCAGCCCAAGGTGTACTCGTGTATCCTACCACAGAACCAATGTTGACGATCTTACCCTTCTTTCTCTTGGCCATGTGAACAGCAACAGCACGGCACATAGCAAGAATAACAAATAAACATTTGATATCAAGTACAATATTTACTACAAGCCCTTATATCAGAGTAAAATATAATAAGTTAACTTGATGCATAAATATAATATAACGTATTATTATATTATGGCTCATAAAGGTTTATTCAGGACAGCATATCTGGACAAGGGTTAAGACGTCTAAATGTATCCGTAATATCCATAGATTTCTTATAGTTGCGCGTTTTGCCTATCTCATGTATACAGCTATGGCCACTATAAAGTTTTGACATTTCGAAAGTTTCTCAAGCATTAAGTTATGTATCTTTCAAAAAGCATTGACAGAGAAAGGTTTGTATTTCAAGTACAGTCGTTCCAACACCAAAGGGCGGGGTTTTTTAAATCAAAGTTCGTTTCTTTTCACCTTCATAACAGATTCAAACCAAATTAAAAAGATGAGTATTCGCTTTTATTACGAATATGGACAAGAGAAGATTGTATATGAAAAGGAGAGTAACTCCTTTCCATCTAACAACCTTGGCTCGCATTAGGCAATACTGATAAGTTAAATGAACTACGAGTCCTAAATTGAGACACAAACAGATGTAATTAGTAAAACAGTGAATGAGATAATTCCTTTTTTCACTTACAACATATCAAATATTCAAAGTAATAAATATCTGTTGTTGTTAAAAGCAATCAATACAAGTTAATAAATTATCAAAGAAGACTTACCTTTCAAGAAGTATTACTGCCATCGACAGCGGGTTAACCTTCGTTTGCAGTAAAGAAGAAGTGGCATTTGTTTTAAATTTGTCAGTGTTGGATTGACTGACTTGTGGATCAAACTGTGGGAAGGTTGCACCAGACATGACAGGCCTATTGCCATTGCGGACACAGTGTCCCGTCTTTTCACTGCTTTTTTTGCTTGGACAGAGACACAACTTGGGTTGTCACGAACAAATGCGCCATTGATTGTTCTTAGTTGACCTGCTCCGTTTCGATGAATAGTTCGTACTGGATGTGATAACTTATTGAAGCAGTATATGCATGTCTGTGATGTGTTATGTTCATTGGTTATGCATACAGTTGTGTAAAGACTGTACTTCTCCGGTTTCCAGTGGCCACTGTAACGCATGAATCCTTTTATTCGTGAGCCTATACTTAGACCGCGGTAACCGACAAACATGATATGTCTCATGCGTTTGACATCAGATACTGCAAACCGATGTTCCGCTGAGCAAAGCCTGCCGATATATCTGCGTTTTTGCAATTCATATCTCCTTTTTTGCTTAGCTCGTTGTGGTGAAAGATAGAGCTCTCGCAAAATATCTCTGTGCTCAAGGTACGTATTGTACATTTCATTGAATTCGTTTACGCCTCCGGCTCGAGATATGTCCAATTGACTTAGAGAAGCTTCTACTTCAATAGTTTGTTGACCTTTTTCAGTGCTGTTTTTTGCACCTAGGAAAATTTTCCCGAAATATTCAATGTCCAGTAAACAAAATAACTAAAACTTCACAGCCAAAAATTTCCTCTAGTATATTCTTCCCTGTTTCTTCAAACTATCGTTACATATGATGGATAGTTCGATTATCATCATACGTAGTGATGATAAACCTTTAAAAAATCTTTGATATCATCATTTAATCGACTGGCGACAACAGAAGCAGAAAAGTATTTGACCTTTGTGAGAACATACACGCCTTTCTTCTCCAAATACATTTCGTAAATAATGGCCCCAAAGCCAAGAGCTTGCACCAAATAAAGTTTGATATCGCGAGCATCACCGCTGTAAATTTTTATGATTTCATTGAATTGGGCTTTTCCATTGGCAATAAGCTTTTATTTGTCATCATATAATTTGGTAATGGATACCTTTTGCCAAATTCCATGTTATCGACGTCGTTTGAAATACTGATTTTACAAAGAAATCAAAGATCCATCCTTCGTCAGCTTGTTTCTTTATCTTCACTCATCCTGATAATGTGTCATCCTAGTGCAATATCACGTTTTTTTCAGAAAATAAGTTTTCCAATATGGTGCCTCAAATTTTGACAATGAAGTCACCTTCTGACAACATTGTCTCACGTTCAAACACGTCAAACTTTTCCATGTACAGTTTGATAAGGCTCCATTATATTGTGTATATAGCTGTTTTTTCTGGATCGCTGATTTTCATGATTTTTTGAGGATTTTATTTGCTGTTGCCTTCCTGTTTTTATGGGCATTGTATAATACATCGTGAAGAGAGGTATTGCGAGTAACACAGTTCAAATCGGTAGTTTACTGTATACATTTTGTAGATGTCATTTGCTTCACTTTGTCAACCTATACCATTGTTCACTTTTAAAGATACCGTCGATATCAATCACCTTGTTCATTATGGTTAAAACTCGACATTGTTATTTTGCATTATCATGGTATCTATAGACGTAATTGTTGGCAGCATTGGTTTTCAAGTATGAAGATATAATATCATCATCTTCAATCTAGACAAAATCAAAATCAGTTTAAAGTGAACTCAAATAAGCATTATGTGAACTCTACGTTAATTCTAGAATCTAAAACTCGTTCTGTTTCAGGTTCTAGCATTCTTTGGCGATGATTGGGAGCGGTTTGATGGTAGTCAGCAGGCGTAGATACAATAAATCGGGCCTCCTCTTGTTATATTCAGCTTTCGTGTTATTATAAAAAGGCTATTAAGTCGACAACGTGCGAATTACATTATAAAAAGAAGAGCTGAATATGGTTAAGTTTGTGGAGAATCTATGATTACTATTTATATTATCGTCGTCACTGATGGAAAAAAGCCCACGCGAAACGCTACATACACGAAAATGTGCGCACGAGGAAATCCACGAGAGGGTTATTGCTACAGCGCTTCCTTGGGGGTGCTACATGTGGTGTCACTTTACAACTTGACATTACAAAGTTCGCTATCTAACCTAAGGCTGTCCAATGGGATGTTCTTTATAATTACACTTGAATGGTTTTGGTTTTTTGTTGATCAAACTGACAACATAAAAAAAAATTAAAATACAATAATAACCACATTTCTTTCTTCTTTAAAAGACAAAGTTCATATTCTACATCAAGGAACATGGAAAGACAAAAGGAAATTTTATTGAAATGGCCTGGCTTTTTTCTTTTCAGGATTCAAATATGTTTGTAATTTCAAGAGAACAAGCAATTTGCCTATTCTATGCGGTACCGTATAATAAAGAAAATGCAGAAAAGTACACCAAGAAGATTGATGAAATGGAGGATGTCGACATTTGCTATTCTAGAAACCAGAAAAAGCCAAGACTTCTTTGTACCAGAACAATTTATGCCAACTTATTTGATATTCATTTATACCCATCTGGAAGCCGACAAGAGAAAACTGATGAAGAAATAGGCCAAAGCAATCAAGAAGTTGGAAATCGCAAATTAGAAATTGGTACTTGTTGCAGTTAATACTTTTTTCTTCCATTGGCTGACTTTTATCATTTTATAGAAACTACTCCACAATTAAAACAATTCCTGAATGCAGCTTATCTTTCAGAAGAAAATGAGTTGGCATAAATTATTCTGGTACAAAGAAGTCTTGGCTTTTTCTGGTTTCTAGAATAGCAAATGTCGACATCCTCCATTTCATCAATCTTCTTGGTGTACTTTTCTGCATTTTCTTTATTATACGGTACCGCATAGAATAGGCAAATTGCTTGTTCTCTTGAAATTACAAACATATTTGAATCCTGAAAAGAAAAAAGCCAGGCCATTTCAATAAAATTTCCTTTTATACCACTTCAGTTCAGATGAAAAAATCTGCTCGAGAACAGCCTAAGTTTGTTTCATTAAATCTTTTGAGCTCTTTACATCTTTTATTCAGCATATGAAAGCTTTTATACAGTACTCTTGTAATCAATTCGAAAAGTGTAGAAATAAAGAACCCATCTAGTTATAAGAATTCTCTTCGCTTTACCTAGCATTATACCCGCAATTTAATCTCACAGAAAACTGCAGTTTGATTTTTGAAAAACCCGCACTTTGAATATTTATTTCCCGCACTTTACTTTTTTTAAACCCGCAATTTGATGCTGCGTTCACTGTATGTGTAGCGTTCGCCTGAAAAAGAATTATCTATTTCAGGTTCGTCCCCATTCCTGATTGGGCAATACTTTTTGAAAGACAGTTAATTGAGACTCTTTCTCTCCACTGTTCTCTCTCTTTCTCATCTCTTAATCCTATGCCCCTGAACGTGTCAGATCCTGCACTCATTGAAGCTTACGAAGATGTCAGAGATGACAAAACTGAGACTAACTGGGCATTCTTTGATTTTGCCAACACAAAGCCCGACCGTCTTCAAGTTTCTGGTACAGGAACAGGTGGTCTTTCCGAATTCGTTGCCCATCTAAAACCAGAGGTAGCTGGATGGGGCTATGTCAGAATGAATATGAGTAATGATGAGTAAATATATTTGACACTTTACATATTAGTTCTCTCTCTAACTATTACGATGTAGATATTCCCAGCGTGTTAAGTTTGTACTAGTGCCATGGTGTGGTGACAAAGTGGGTGTGATGCGTAAAGCCAAACTGTCTATTCAAATAGCTGAAGTCAAGAACGTCCTTCGAAACTATCACATCGAAGTACCTGCTTCCAGTGTACAAGATTTAAGCGAAAATGAAATATTGACAAGACTTAGACGAGCTGGTGGCGCGAATTATGATAGACAATCAAGCAACTATTAATTTTTTTGGCAAAAATAAACCCCCTTTCTTTTTTTTTTCTTATCTTTTTTATATATAAATGTTAATAGACCTGATCGTTTATCTCGAGCCTCCTAGTGAAATTAAACAGCAAGTGGATTATTTTCTTGATACAACAGCAGACAGCATTGGTTTTACGACAGCCAATAAATATAGATGTCACGTCTCTATGACAGGTTTCTTTCAGGCTGATCATGACCAAATGGACACAGTGAAGGAAATACTTGATAAGGTTCTGAAACATGACTTTAAAGACAACCCCAAGTTAGATTGGAACCCTTTGATCGTCAAGGACAAGCTAACTAGTGACCCCTATCATGTGTTACTTCCTGTCTCTGTATCAGACGAGTATCGACAGTGTATGCAAACATTTGCAAAAGAAGCGCGTTCGAGACTTGATATCACAGTACGCCCTAAGAGAATTGACCATATTAGTCTTGCCTACTGGGATGAACACGAAAAGAAAGACTGTAGAGAGCTATTCGAAAAGATAAAAGAGGCAGCAGACGCGTATTTCAATCAGATTGGTTGCAATGGGCCCTGGAGCATTGTTTTATATCAAAGATCATTTAGAGGTGACGGTCAGCGTGAGCCACATATATTCAAAGAAATCAGTCGATGGAACGTTCAACAGTGATAATAGTCAGCAAGGAATAAAGAAGCTAGCATAGTAGTCTGTTTGTCTTTGTCGTTGTTTTTGATATTTAGCAAACGATTCTTTAGTTCGTCTGTCAAAAGAACTATAATCAACATTAGCAAAAAAAAAATAATAATTCCCAATATACGTTTTTTTTTATTACCAGAGTAATTTTCTTCAGTAATGAGCAGCATGAGGGTTGTCATGGCATTAACTTTTATATTCTTTGTCCAGGTGTTGTCAAGGCAACTGATAATATTCTGTCTAAAAGAAGGCTGAGACATGATATATTCATAGTGACGTGGTTCTAAACAAATGTTGGCTAAACCACCCATTCCAAATTCACGAAGCAATGGATCTGGGTCAGTAATAGCTTCTAGGAATAAATCTACAGCATAGAGATTCCACAAATGGTCATAATTAATTGGATCATAGGCAAAGTTGGCTAAATGAGCAAGCACTTGTTGTTTAGCTACTACATACATAAATTGTAAATCATTTATATTTTGCACACAAAGCAGACAAATACCCTTGTCCTTAGTCGTCTTGTATTCGTTAATAAGCTGCTCAAGGTATTCGCTTCTGTTGGCGCTATTTTTGCCGTGTCTACGTTCAATATATGCCTTACTTTGAAACATTAATCAAAAGAACAGTCTCAAAAGAGAGAGAAAAAGTCCCCCCCTTTTTTTTTCGTGCATGTAGTATTTTCTTTTTTTCTTATTTCTTATGTTTTTATTAAGAAGATCGATCAACTGTAAGTTCAAAGGAAGAAATTAAAGTTGAGGAATTGTTACTGAGGATCTATAGATCATTTAAAATGTTGTCGATTATCTATTTGTAGACCTTACTCTTCTTCGACAGATAATGCTTTGTTGATAAAGCTCCATTCTAAAATGTCAAACCTTCTGAGGAAGACTACGACGACAACAGAGGACAAAAAGAAAACATTACAAAGTGTTTTACATCTTGTTGAAGAACTTCGTAGCTCTGGATCACCATTGGTTGCAAAAACATACAACTATGTGATAAATGCATATTCCAAAGCAGGTGAAAGCCATGGCATAATTCCACTTTTACAGCAAATGGAAGCAGAGAATATCACGCCACATCGAGTGTTCTTTGAACAAGCAGTAGAGGTATTCAAGTAGAGCATGAATTTACTTATGTCTTAAAAGCTTGCTGGAAGTTTAGGTGAACCTGTATTGCAAGCACATATACTGCATTACATGGAACGGCATGGATACAAAAAGACACCAGTTATATATAACGCTTCCTTAAAATGCGCCAAAGAGAATATGGAGCTAGAAAGAGCCATGGATATCCTTGATGAAATGAAAAAATGCAATATAAAGCCTAGTATATCAAGTTATTCTGAATTAATAGACTTAGCTGTCACCTTTGAAGAGCCCGAGATAGCCTACGAATTGCTTTTGTCAGCAAAGCTACTGAAAGACTTCGCTGAGTACGAGGAATCATTATACTTGAATGTGTTGCGATCAGCATCTTACCATTATAAGGTATGGCTTTATAACAAGCAACCATATAATAACAATATTATAGCACGATATTGTCAAAATATTATGGGAAGAGGCAATCACGCAAAAAGGATATCGACCAGATGAAGGACTGTGTCTACAGGTTCTGAATATGACAGGAAAATATGCAGATCCACGATTAGCAAGTTCTGTGATCAAATATATCGGAAGTCAAGGATACACATACAGAGAGCCACATTTTCAACCTCTAATACAAGCATTTGCACAGACAGGAGATATAAGAAGTACATTTAAACTATTACATGCTATGAGAGAAGCTGGTGTCACTCCCAGTAAAAGAACAATTACATCCATGAGTTCCATATTTGCACAAGACAAAAGCGCCATTATAAAAGCGAAAGCAGCAATAGATGAGGCCCTTCGTTCCGACATTAAAGAAATAGATATATTAGCAGTCAATCTGGTGATACATGTGCTGGCAAGCAACGGACAGTGTGATGAAGCACTGTCCCTTTATAATCGAGTTATGGAGGCTGGTGTGACACCAAATGAAGAAACATTAGACGCGGTATTAGACTCTTGTATTCATTCTCAAGATGCTGCCTTGGGTGAAAAGATATACAATGAGATGATTTCAAAAGGAATCTCAAAAACACCATCCACGCTAAGTAAAATGGTGGCTTTAATGTGTACACAGGAAGAATATGACGACGCTTTCAAGTACTTGGAGGAAATGAAACATTTGGATATGATTCCATATCGTGGAAGCTACTACAAGCTTGTAAAAACATTAGCAGCTGCAAAAGATCCTAGGCTTAGTATCGCTTTGGAAGATATGAAAGAATACGGACATGAGCTTTCAACCCACCTACAAGAATATATAGAACAGTACGACGAAAATAAATATGATGAAGGCGCAAACTCGGCACATATTTCTTTATAATGTGCTATTGTAAATACATTCCTATTTATTAATAAAAATTTACATCTTTTAAGATCTCGCTCATTGAGCTTAATTTGTATATACATGTGGTTGCCGTGCTGTATGACACAAAAGCCCATTTAATATTGTTACTGCTTCTAAAGCTAAGGAATTGATACGGAAGGTTTAAAATATAAAGAAGCACGCAATTAAGCGTTTAATATCAATGAAAAATAATTTATAATTGGTGTAATTACAACAGAAAACTTTGCTCCATACACGCACTCACGTACGTTGACTGCGGCTGTGCTTTTCAAAATGCCTTTTAGAATTGCCATTAGCCTGGCGCCAGTTTTCACTTGTAGAATGTGGAGAGTCATTTTTTTGCACTGCTTAAAATGGCTTACCTGTAGTGCTTTTTATTCTGACGATCGTTTCAGAGGAAACCAAGGAAGTCATCTGTAAATACTAACTTGGCCACTTGAACCTTCCGAGGATTTGTATATAGTGTAATTGTACTATTCTTCTATGTATGCTTGAATTTTTACTTTCGTATATACTTCCTTGCCTGTTACTTATACATATCATTACTTTTGTATATATACACATATATTCCTCATCTCTCCCTCGCCTGCAAGTTTGGGCATTAAAGCACGGCATTTCCGTCCAAAGGGAAAACATATCTTTGTTTATTTTTCCCTCTCTGCTCTTTCCAAACAAAATGTGTAACGATTCAGGACACCCATAGGATGGCAGTAAGATAACAACATGACCATGTATTCTTTGTCATGTAAATAGCACTTATTAAAATCCAAGCCTTTCGCTTCCCCTTTTTTACAATAGGATCTCATTTTACTATTTTACTCTAGGAAGAAGAAAAAAAAATGATATTCATACTTGCAAATTAATTACATCAAAGTAAATAACTGTGTTGTCTATTTTAAATGATTTTCCTAGCTTGAGTTGTCCAACATGATGAAAACGAGCATCACCTTCATATACTTATCTTTATTATTTGTAATACAACCTTGTAAAAGAAAAGAAAGATCCTTTTTTATGTATGACTCCGCTTCTCACGCCGTACTGATGTTACTGATGTCATTTCATATCGTTTCATATATAAAAGTGCTATAGAAGGATATAATGATATCTCACTTTATCAAAATTATTCAATAGAGCTTCAGCCGTTCCTATGGTTTCATAAGGCAATATGTCAAGAGTGCTGAATATGAAACGCGCTGCATAATAGAAAAAAAAATTGGTTGTACGCTCAGGGCAGTGTAGCAACATGGTTGATAGGTACTCAGTCTGAACGACGTGGTCAGTTGAAATAGTGAAGGCCAAATAAGCGTGTGATTGGATTAATATAATCTATGCACAGTATCCATGGTTATGGAAAAGGACAAAATAAATAAATCAGCGAGTATATAAATAAACGGGTGGGTAAAGAGGACAACAACTTGATTTCAGGCTCCGGGTTTGATAACAAAAAGAAAAAGTTCCGTACTAATTTCATTTCTCCCTTTTTTTCATTGATTTCTCTTTATCTTTCTTTTTTTATTACCTCTTCTTTTATACCAAGAAGCTATTTCTGAAGGATGTTTACACGTCTTTTCATTGTTTATCTTGTAAGCCGTTGACGCAAGTAATCTTCATTCTATGTTCGGAACTCTACTCATATTTTTTTTCTTCAAACGACCAAGGATTCATGGGATTCAACTACCAACTCTTCTGCTGTCCTTTGCACATACTAATTCTTTATTCTTTGTTACCAGATATCGATAAACTGTTTTCAATGCTATTACAAGTAAGTGCGTACTAACCTAACAGCTGTCGATTAGCTGCTCAAGGCTTCAAAGTAAATGGGCTAACCACTAACGCCTAATCTCTATTTCTAGGTATAGGTTTTAGGTTCCTTCACAAAAAGAGTTAGGGAGAAATTGTACTTTGGTTGGCAGCAAAAAGCTTGGTTACAGCAGGTGCAGTGTAAGTATCTTTTTTTTTTTTGTTTCCTTACCATTATTTCCTGATAGCTGATTCCCATGAATTCTTTGTCGATCATACTGCGTCAAGTATACACTGTTGCCTTTGATACTCTAAATGCCCTCTTGTAGGTCTCTTGTGCTCTTTGGTTTTGCTTTTATGGCTTTTGCTTCACTTATGGTTTCTGCTG
>JAMYHX010000566.1:0-25192 GCA_025529335.1 Rhizopus sp. PT2906
CCTTCTAATGTGGGCCACTTTTCTTTTGGCAGGCCAGTGTTGATTCGAAAATAACGAGGCAGATCTACTACAGTGTAGATGGCTGGATCTATTGAATTGTCATCAAGAAACTTTTTAAAGGAACTTGGTAATTGGCTCAGATCAAAAGTGGAAGAAGGCACTTCTTCATCATCAAGCTCTGTCATAAATTTAAACAAGGAATAAAAAAAAAAGGAAAAGGACAGGAAAAAATCTTTAATAAATCAAAAATATGTTACAGTGTGTAGAATAGGGAAGCTTGGGTTCCTTGAGGTAAACTCTTCAATGATACCATCCATGTCAGCATCAATATCAGTAGATGCTTCTATCTGTGTGTGTGTGTGTGTGTGTGTCTAATTAGTATCTAATAGCATATCCTTCTTTTTTTTTCGTGTTTTACCATTTGTGCTAGTTGCAATATAGCTCGACCACCTAATAAGGCATCTTCGTGGTTATCTTTAATTTCGACATTGATCACATGTGTACTCTGATTAAGATTCTGTCCTCGATTGACTAGATCTATCAAGAGAGATATTAGCTCAGTGTTATTCTATTTGACCTTTAAGGCAATTTTCCTTTTTTTTTTTTTACCTTCTACGACTGCATCAAAGCAACGTTCCTCACAAGTGATGATCACATCAAACACTTCTCTTGATTCATGCCATCGCTGAGGAGCTGGTTTAGTCTTTCTATTACGATCCAACATGTTCAAGAGACCGTTCTGTGTATAAAGATTTGGATCTTTGCTTTTTAATTCTTGGTATACTTGCTCATAAGGGGTACCAAAAGGATAAATGTTTGGCTTATCAATAGAAGGTCCTGGTAGGCGAACCATGGTACCTGTGCCATATGAGTTTACATTAAATCCCTTTTTCCTAATGTCAATCATTAGAAGGAAGACTTTATATATGTAAATTAACTGGGCTTTACGTTACTGTAATACATGATGTGCTTCCATTGAACGATTCTGATTACTTGCACAAATTACTGCATATCTTGCCATATTGCGTTTGTTTTATTTAAGAAAGAAGAAAGAAAAAAAATGAATAGAGACTCAAAAATAAGCGTGACTCTTCTGGGTCACTGCACGCCCTTTTATGTCCTGAAATAGGTGACAAAAAATATGACAGTTACACTAGTTCTTTGTGTATTTTTTTATTTTATTTTATATATATGACCTTGTTGATTTTCGTATTCGTTCTTCTGCTCTTTTCTTTGTGAGTTCTTTTATTAACAATAAACAAAGCTGTCTAAACGAACCCATCAAAAGTCACATATTTCAATCCCAGCATTTTAAGCGGCCAATGAACATTATTCGGTCCGGACCACGTCTCTGACTTAAAGTTCTTCGAAAAAAGTACTCAGAAAAAAGGAACTCGTGTAAATTTATCTTACTAAATCAATGTACACTATTTCCAGAAAGTAACATCGTTCCAAGATGTCATATTTTGTATATTTTGTATTATAAATTTTCCAATTATGCGACATTACTTTTAGAAAAAACTGTATATCAAATCTTACTATGAGATCCCCGAAAAAATTACTGTACCCACCTTGGGAGAAAAAATGTCGATGATAGCTTGTTAAGGCATAGTGTTCAATGGGTCAGCCCACGTCATATTAAATAGCCCGTCGAGAGAATCGACGAGGAAAGCAGCTCTGGGACCAACAAGCGTAAAAAACGAACAGTACCTTATGTTTGGTATACAGAGTTTAAGTGCCATAGATTTGGTACTTGTCATGATAAGGTCGTCAAGGCGTTCGAGTAAAGGGCGATTCTAGTGGTAAGCCTCGCGAACTCCAAAAAGCAAGCAAGAAGACTGACTGTAAAGCTAAATTGAAGGCCACTTTCCTCAAAAGTGATCCCCAATTCTGTCGAGATTGTTCATATTGGTGTTCATAATCATGAGGCTGGAGGAGCTGAAGATTTGAAGTACCTTCCTCTCTCAAAAGAGAAAAAGGAAATCATAATGCAGTGACTTCGCGAAGGTTATAGCAAGAGAGACTGTCGAATTGCTACCCAAAGAGACTTTCGCAAGTTCACCAGGGACTTCTTAATGCTGCCAAAGGACTCCAACAGTCAAGTATTTCACAGAGACCAAATAGTTTACCAAGATGAAGTATACAATTTGTACAAGATGATTCAAGAATCATTCTATAGAAAAACAGTGGACGAGAAAGAACCTGTATGTCTTTGGCTTGAAGAATTAAAAGGAAAGAATTACTCCACGTTCAAGCATTCAAATTTTGAAAATCACTTTACCTTCGGTTTCTCTTCTCCTTGGCAAAAGCAACTTTTGTTGAGCAGCACCATGGTATGCCTTGATGCTACTCATTGTGTATCACACATACAAAGAGACATCATGCACACAATTGTTGCCCGTCATCCAGCCACTGGTACAGGCTGCCCAATAGCATATATGTTTACGGAAGATCACTCTATGGCCGCAGCTTCAGTCTTTCTTTCCTTTGTGAAGAATGACATTGGGGTAACTACCTTGGAAAAGATCACGATCGATGTAAGCACCACTGAACATGCACCAATTACCGCTGTTTATCCTGAAGCAGCTGTTCAGTGGTGCTTGTTCCATGTCAGCGATGCATGGATGGGAAAGATCAGAGAACAACAGCAACAGCAAATTAGATTGCCAATTATGTCTTTAGGTAAAAGGTTTTCTAGTGTGATCATGCTGACACTCATTCATTTACTTTTTTTTTCCTTTTTTTTTAGCAAACAAAGCTGCCAACGGAATCATAAATCATACTCTGTTTGATGAAATTGTATTTGAAGAAGAGGAAGAAGAAGAGAACATTGAAGTACGGAATTTTGGCAATTTAAATCAATTATACAATCAAATACGTCTAATATATGAAGCTGAGTTTCGAGGAATTGCTTATAATGCTATCAACGATTACGGTTATGCTACTAATCATCCCCTCAAGTTTATTCGTTTGAGCCATCGCTTACTGCAAGCAGCTTCTTCACTTCCAAATGCACCAATCAAGTTATGGAGTTTACTATCTCAGGCTACTCATTCAATGGTACATATGCCGCTCAGTGGAATACCAACGCTGTATACTCTCTTTCAAAGAGCACATCAAAACGGTCATCCGGTTCCGAGATTTATGATTCCTAACGACAATTTCTTTCGCTTTATTGACTTTGATCGCTTTTATTTTGGACACGAGAACAAGATACATCTTTGGAACACTGTTTTTAACATTGGCAAAGTAGACACTGGGGTTTTAGCCAATCCAGCAACAAGTCACTTGGCGTATAGTACGAAGATTGATGGTCATATGATCAGTATCCTCTTTGAGAAGACTTCTGTAGAATTTATAACACAAGCAAAAAACGATTTAATCAGACAAAAACGGAATATCGGCTTTGCTAATCGTACCAAAGGCTTGTATTCCTTGTATAAAGAGCCTACTGGTATTACAGCAAATGACCGAATAATAAGAATAGATCCAGGTACGATGATGATTTTTTAACCATGATCCAATCTAATTCTTTTATGTATAGGAGTACGCGACATTATCTACGCTATTGATTGCGATGCCGATGAACTCGTTGACAAATGATCTACCAAACAACATTCTTTCGCTTACAGCAATGCTTCTTACAGGTTGCGTTCAGGGATGAGCTGGATCAAGCAAAAAGAGTTGGCAAGCCGTTTAAGCTCAGATATTCAAGCCTCATATGCTCAACTTAAAACCAGAAACACATACACTAACCAAGGTTTATGGATTTTTTACATTTTGTTGCACTAACGCACAATAAGTAAGCTTATTTTTCAACTGCTGGTATTTGTATACATGGAGTTGAACGTCTTTATTTTGCTTTGTTTAGCAGTGTCCATGGTTTTATGAGAAGCTGGTGACACAGAGAACACAAAGGGTATGCCTATTCAAACCGGAGCATGGCTGAAGACCATGTTGCTCGTGTTGTACTTGGCCAAACCAAAGTAGATGAAGCATTCAAGCTTGCACATTGTTCATCAAAGTCAACAAGACGCAAGAAAAGGAAAAGATTCAGACGTCAACATCAAGACGAGTTGCGGGGAAATGAAGATACAAGAAGAGCTATAGTTGCATATGGTGATGCAAGTATTCGTGGTACCTACAGAGGTAATACCCCTGTTCCAGTAAAGCAAGTTCAAAGAGCAATAGCCCAAAAAGCGATTGTGTTCACTGTGGATGAATTCAGGACCTCTGTCACATGCTGTCACTGCCAAAGACGAATGAACAATGTGACTTCTGAACTAAACATCTGCGACCATAACAAAAAAAAAAAAAAACATAGAATAAACAGTGTTGAAAATAGGTCTAGAAGAAAGTGTCTTGATGAAGAAGGCCGTATTTTTCATTGGAGTAGTCGATGTCCAGAAAGTAGAGTTGTACGTCAAAACAATATTATCTATCCGCTGAAGCTGTGTAATCAGTGTCCAGTGAATGGAAATAATGATCTGGTAAGTTTTTCATTTCTTGGGTTAACTTATTGAGTATTTAATCTGTATTTATATAAGTATTGGCAACGAGATGTAAACGCAGCAACCAACATTAAAAGTGTACTGATTGAATGTATACGCTCCAATTTCAACATTCGCTCTCGACCAGTTGCTTTATCAAGAAGTCAACAAGATCAAGGAAATTAGAAAGTTTCCATCTGCGTATAATATTCGTCACAATATCTAATCCTGGGGAGTATACGTAGGTGCTCTGCGTTACTGCATAAAACACTCAAGGTACAACTTATATCATGGTTAGTATTTTCTATTTAATCAGCGCAACCTAAAGCAGTTGTCATCAAAGATCATATGCACATTTTCTCTTTCTTGAAAAGGGCACACCTTGTTTGAATGTTTAAACTAGTTAGACTGTAAGCATAGCAAAAGTCAACAGACGTTTTCATTCGCTCTGAGCAAAGTCTACACATATACACTTAATAAATCATCTTTTTTTTTTATTAATGTAATATTTGTTTCGTTTTATAAAGCATAAATCGTCTATTATAATTTATTGTGCTTTTCAATTGCCTCCAAGAACGCTTGTTCACATTGTCGTACTCCTTCAGGCGTAGTAACCTGGGAGGTCATGAGATAAACGACATTACCAAGAGGTCTAGCGAATAAGTTAACACCTGTTCTTTCTGTACCATCAAAGCCATTCTTGAAAACACCAGAACGTAAATGCTCAACTATTGACTTTGAAGCAAGGGATCCATAACCTGACAAAAAAGAAGCATAAGAACATTGTGTTTAACATGATGTTAAAATACCTTTATGTTGGTCTTTAAGTTCTACGGCCAGCACTGAACCTAATGCCATCACACTTTCCACATTGTTGTATCTTGACAATTGATCAACAACAGTAGGAGACCACATTGACCAAACAGAGCCCTGTTTCTTCCAATTGTCGCGGAAGACATTCCATTTTGTTTCTGATAAATGATCAAGTGTCTCAATAGAAGTCTTGGCCACAGCACAGCCCATGGGATGAGCAGTGTAAGAATGACCATGCAACAAGCAATCTGGCTTATTCTTTGATAAAAAGATATTATAGATTGATTCCTTGGTCACAGTTAAGGCTAAAGGCAATAGACCACCTGTCAATGTCTTTGCATAAGCGGTGATATCTGGATTCTACAAGATCAAATTAAATTAATTGTTGGGGTGAAAGTTAGATTAAATTTTACCACTCCCAAGAATTCGGAAGCCGATCTACGGCCTAGTCTGTACCACCCACTAAACACTTCATCAAAGATCACAGGTAAACCCTTCCAGCTATCCTCTTGGTTATTCTTGACACCATAAAGTAATTCAGAACCTTCATTTCTTACGATATCGACTAAAGTGCGTTGAAAGAGAGGGTCAACAAAGATCATACCACCAGCACCCATCAAGACAGGTTCCATAAGCAAGGCACCTATACGACGATTCTGTGCCCCAAGGGACTTTAATTCATGACGAATGTAGTCTGAGTAAATCTTGGTTAACTCTTTATCTTCTTTTAAAGAATAAATGTCATCCAGTGGCTTATAGAACTTGTCGGACCCTTGAGGAGCCATTTCGGAAGGTAAGCGTACAAAAGGACGTCCGTGAGAGATGTGCACAGTTGGGGGTTTCAGCCAGTGTCCTCTTGGTTGATACCACTGGACTTGCTCGTTATACAAGTTGGGTGCACAAGCGTCCATAGCACCAATTGTGTCACCATGGTAACTACCATCAATGCCCAGAATTTCTACAGGTGCCTTGATATTGAAACCATAACGTTTAGCCGTAGCACTCATGCCCATCTTGAGAGCGACTTCCATGGCAGTTGAGCCATTATCTGAAAAGAAAACGCGCGATGCCCATGTGTCCTTTTCGAGAACCTTTTCAGCCAACGAAAGAGCTGTTTCATTAGTTGATTCAGGGAAAATGACATGTCCGTATCGTCCAGCAGCATATGCAGCAGATAACGTAAGGTCTGGGTTAGCATGCCCCAAACCTTGAGTCCACCAACTGGCACAGCTGTCAAACATTTCTTTCGGATGATTGTTTTGATACGTGGTGAAATTGTCTTGGTAAGCAGAATCAATCACCGTAACATCCCCAACCAGTTTGTGCTGAGTGAAAGGCCACCAAAAGACATCACGGGATTTATCTGCCATACTTTCTAACCTGTCAAAACGCTTTTGATGCTCCAAATCGAGATGCTTTATGACGGGCACCAAGTGCTCGTCTAATTGTTCATAATATTTTTTCATTGACTCTTGCTCCTTTATAGGATCGTCTTGCATAGGTGGTGGCTTAGGTACGGTAGCTACAAGACTCTCCTTATGAACTCTCTGATGAATTAACTCATGATTTCTGTATCTCAATTGATCAAACAATAGCACCGTTGGAATGTCGTACCCACGTAATTTGAGAGACTCGAAGGAGGTCAGAGTAGTGGAGATACCACCTAGATTACTGTCTCCGATCAGAATTGTGGGTAATCTTAGGCTTCTGTAAAAATCAGCCTGTGGTGTGCCTACATGATCTTCGTTACTGTACTGTCATCTCCCTTTGTTTAACAATAAGTATTACCAGACATAACAGGGCTGTGAATACCACCAGCTGTCTCCAAGAATAAATAGCTTCCATTAGGCTTTTGCTGTTGTACATAGTCCAGTATCTGTCGCTTTACATTCTCAAGCACTTCCTCGTCTTTAGGTGGCTACATTACATGAATAATTGAAGACATAATAAACAAAGAAAATTACCTTGTCTGTAGCTATATGAGGACTGACTGGATCTGGATACGTATAGAGAGTACTGGTCTTCAATACCGACGAGTTATTGTATGTTTTGACATGCCTATACGTCGTTTATATCTTGTATGATAATATACTCCTCTTTTTCTACCTTTCATCACTGTCTATTGGGAAACCAGTTTGTACAGGCTTGACATAAAATACGTCTCTATTGTTTTGTTCGGCCATAATGGCTGCAGCTCTACATAAGCCAGTTGCAAATATGGTCTTTCCTACATTTGTATTGGCTGCAAATATTTGATATGCCTGAAATGCACGTGTCGGTAGAAAGGAAGTTGGCATTTTTGAAAGAAGAAAAGAGAAAGAGAAAAAAAGGAAAAAGAAATAACCCGGCGGACCTGAATGAGTTTATTGTTGACAGTTTCTGGAACAACAGATGAACAAATACTCACGGATCTGTTCTTTTCCTTTTATGAAATATTTCTTTATCTGAACATTCACTCTTTGTCATAAATCGATGTCTCTTTTTTTGTTTGTAAAACAGTGATTAGATTAATTGATAAGCTCATGAAACAAATGTCTTTCCTTCACCCACATAAATATGAAACTCTGTCTGTCCAATTCCTATTAAACTGGACCCAACACTTTCTAAATACCCTTATTTAACTATCAAATATATCTAAAAGATTGTGTTTGTTCTCAAGAATGCTTATATAAACAAAATTATTGTTGTAAAAAGATAGTTTAAACGATAATGATGAAATACAGCGTGTATCAAATAACATGATCATACTCATATTGTTTTTGAAGCCTACTAATGAGTGTCAACATCGCTCTTGGACAGGTTCTTGTATGTGTTTCTATAGCAGCGCATCTTTTATTGTTTGTAATATCGATCTAATCTGAAATACAAGTGCTTTTCACATTATTTGAAATCCCGGCTCCCCAATTTTTTATCAACGATAAGCGCGTCCTTCCATCCTTTCTTCTTTTCTTTTCCTTCTCTCTCTCTCTCTTTGTTACTTTAGCCACCATGTCCTTTCGCTTACTCATCAGACCACTGACACAGACAAGATCCTTTTCAACAACTTTGCCCTCACGTCTTGCCAGTGTCACTCAAAAGACTGCCACTGAATCCTTATCAGCTGCTGCCTTACATGCTGGCTCCCCCATGAGAAATGATTGGACAAGAGAAGAAATTCAAGCCATTTATGATTCTCCCTTGATGGATTTGTTATATTATGGTGTAAGTATTAGTGTCTATCGTAAGTTGAATTGACCCATTCACATCACTTTTAGGCTAAAGTCCACCGTGAGAATTTTAACGGCAGAGAAGTCCAGCAATGTACCTTGTTATCCATCAAGACAGGTGGATGTACCGAAGATTGTAAATATTGCCCACAATCTTCTCGTTACAAGACAGGCGTAAAGGCTCAAAAGTTACTCGATTCTGATGAGATCCTTTACGCTGCCCAAAGAGCAAAAGATGCTGGTAGCACAAGGTAAGCCAAGCTGACCCCTCTCTTCATCTATGTGTACTGATGTGGGTCACTGTAGATTCTGTATGGGTGCTGCTTGGAGAGATTTAGCTGGACGTAAATCAAACTTTAACAAGATTTTGGATCATGTCAAAGTGATTCGGTAAGAGAGAAAAAAAAGAGATTGTTAGAAGGACAGGTCTCTAAACTGTATTTAGCTCAATGGGTATGGAAGTTTGTTGTACATTAGGTATGTTGAATGAGGAACAAGCCAAACAATTGAAGGAGGCTGGTTTAACCGCGTACAACCATAACTTGGATACTTCTCGTGAATTCTATCCCAAGGTAAGTTTTTTTTTCTTTTTTTATACACGTAAAAATACTCATGTCTCAATACAGATTATTACCACACGTACATACGACGAACGTTTAGAAACGATCAACAATGCACAAAAGGCAGGTATCTCTGTCTGTTCTGGAGGTATCATTGGATTAGGAGAAAAAGAAGAAGATCGTGTTGGATTACTACACACTTTATCTACCTTACCTCAACACCCCGAGAGTGTCCCAGTGAACGCTCTTTTGGCTGTTCCCGGTACTCCCTTAGAAAAGCAAGAACCTGTGTCCGTGTTTGAGATGGTTCGTATGATTGCCACAGCTCGTATTATCATGCCTAAATCTATGGTCCGTTTATCTGCTGGTCGTGTTCGATTCAGCATTCCTGAGCAAGCCCTTTGTTTCATGGCTGGTGCAAACTCCATCTTCACAGGCGATAAATTACTCACAACACCCAATAATGAGATGAGTGACGACAAAAAGATGTTTGAAATCTTGGGTTTGGTGTCTAAACCACCCAACTTTGAACAAGGATCTGATAGAAAGGAAATTCCTGTTTATCAAATGCCCAAGTGTTTCAAGCCAAGAAAAGAAGACTCTAATGAAGCTTAGATATAAACAAAATAAAAGCTGTTTTTATGTGTACAAATGGTTTTAATTGTCAAGTATAACAAATTCTCTAGAATATCCATGATGGGATGTAATGGTCCTAATGAATCCATGTTAAAATATAAACATATTATGCAAGGATATATGTGTGTCTTACTTGCGAAATGGTGTTCTATTATTTCCAAAGTAACCTAATCGATAGGTTCCTGGTTCGACAGAGCTATCTACATGCCACTCAATCAATGCCTCGGACATACCTAGGAGCGGATACCTGTATTGCCAGTAGAATCTAATAAAAAAGTTAAATAAGAAAAAAGACAAGGCCAAATGTATATATATATATATATACCTAGTATCATAATCATTGTCTGTACGCACTATCTCCCAGTTGCCATTCACCTTTTTCTCTACTGTCAAGAACGTCTTCCCAAGCATCGGGTCGTTACGTGGGTTGGCAGCAACAAACAAGGCAGAGATGATCGGCTTTGAGTGTCTATTGTACCGTAAAAAGGGGACATCGATCAAAACATCACCAAATGATCTAAATGGGTGAGGCTGATCTGAACGATAAGGAGGGGCAAAGTTAAAGGAGCGATTTGTAAAGTCTGGAAGAACCTCAGAGTGAATCGAGTGATTGGTTGGATTTGCCATCATGAACACAAGCTTTTCAAATGCATCAATGTAGGCCTGTAAGGTATGAGGCCCATAGGGTGTCTGAAAGAAAGAAAAAATCAATGTACAAATCTTTTATCAATAGAGGTTACCTTACAGATGCACCTTCGTATCTCTGATGTTGATACTCTTCATAAGTTGTGCAGTAAGACTATGTAAATAAAAAGATGAACCTTGTATTCTTTTATATGCCTTTTTTTCTAACTTACAGCATATCCATTTGCTGGACCAGAGTGAATAACAACAGTATCCTCATTTCCCAAACGATGCTTTATTAGTGCTTGCTTGATTGCCTTTCTTAACCTTCGACCACTCATGGTTGTAAATTCGGAGGGGACTGCATAAATGTATACATTGCCAATTCGAAATAATTGAATGTCCAGAACCTCCGGCTGCCAGGTATGCGATCGAATAGACATTTCGCCTGTATCCAGCAAGATGGGCTTGGGAGCTTGACATCGGATTTGTTCCTTAGTTGGCTTACGGACGATGTCTTTCACAATGTCCCAAAAAAAGGTGCCTGTAGTCCTGTTTTGATAAAATCCGTTAAGTGCAGGTCCATCCGTTGTACCGGCAGCTGTGGAGATATAAAGAAGTTAGACCGGCAATTAACTGGAGATAACAATATATATATATATTTACCAAATGCATAACCCTAAGAGAAGTAGAGAATCAGTACATGTGCTTTAGCCTGTTCATAGTACTTACCATGGCAGGATAACAGGTACGAACTTGATTACCAAATTTGTCTGTCACTACTGACTTTGTAATATCCCAGTAAAGCTGTGCATAATCTAGCTGAACAGCTGTCAGTGGGGTTCCTTGTTGAAACAACTCCAATGCCTTCAATGCTTGGTTTTCGCCAATGATACGATTGGATTCAAGGTCACTTGTCATCCAACCTGGCCCCCTTTTTTAGATGATGTGAGTGATGCTAACCAAATGTAGGAAGTGATTCACTCACCTTCCGTGACACTCGCTGTTTTCAGGACAAATGTCGTCCCGAGATCCATCACATGGTATGTCAGTACCAGTACAGTAAGCACCAAGGGTATTTGGGCTGACATCACCCTCGTTACTTTGGGCAAATGCAGCTATGAAATTAGCTTGATTCCGCAGCATTATTTTTTCTGCGAGATAAGCAGCGTAGCCTTTGTTATCTCCATTGATAAGACGGTTGGTATTGTTAACTGATACTCCATGGACAGGAAACCTAAACAGAGCGATCAGTTGTCAGTCACTTTATCCTCTCTTTCTTTCAACGCACCAGCTCACAAGTCCCACATTATCCCCTAATTTGGACTTGAAACCCAAAACGGTCATGATTTTATCCACGTTATACTGATACTGATCTCTTTCTTCCTTAGGATTCAGTAAATAGGATTGAGGTGATCTATTGATATTTGAATGAAGCAATTCTCCCTGCGAAATGGTGATAGTTCCCTCCTGAAGGTTATCGTGAGCATCCACAATGGATTGTACAATGCCATCCACCATTGGCACCACAGTCTCTTCTATCCAACCCAGGACAGATATCTCATACAAGGCTAATGTAAACAATTGATAAGATAAATATAAATGTTGGATGTAAATCGATCTTACTATGTTGTAAATATCCACCCATTCCGCTATGTGAATGCGTGCTTGATAGCATGATATTCTTTTCGGTATACAGATCGCCATAAAGTGTTTGTAACTTTTGTACGACCCTTTTTTTGACAATATCGCCCATGGATTGAGTATCTGTATTGACAAAGACGAGTCTGGTACGTTCATCTTCAATAATGAATGCTCTCGACCATAGTCGTTGTAAGATTCCCTGACCGGTTTGTCCTCGTTTAGCATAGCCCATCAACATTATTTGAGCAATTGGGCCGGTGATATCAGATATACCAGCTCCAATTCGGTAGGCGTAAATGGGTAGAATGATGCATGAGAGTATAAGTAATAGAATTTTCATACAAAAGAAAGTAGAAATGAAAGAAGACGGTTAAATATGCATTAATTTTTGTTTTTGTTTTTAATGGAAATAGAACAACTCGTGACAGGTGTAAAATTTCAACTAAAAAGATGACTACTTAAAAGACTACCTCTACGGCCATACTTCCTAAATTAGATAGCTACAAACCATTCTTGGTGCCTTCTATGGACCATAGTGAGCTTGATATCTTTTAGAATAGCATTGTATTCTCTTTTTAAATATATTTCATAATACTGTTACTGTTGTTATCTGATATAATTATTTGATAACTATATGAAATCATCATCATATTATAAATAGAGACTAACCATTTCAGTTCCACACGTACAGTAAACTTTGCTCCTTAAGTAACAAAGAGATATTTTATAGGATAGGTATGACTAGTTTCTCTGTTGACCACTTTTTCTTTTTTTTTGAAAAGATTCTCTCAGATTGTGCTTGCTTTGCAGCCTCCTGTAAACAGTTCCATATAGACTTTATATTCACTGATATGAAGAAATCTAATATAGAGGGATGAGCTGATCATATTTTCCATCGAGATCTTTACTGATGTTTAACTTCATCACTCTGATAATAGTGTATTGACCAAAATTGAATACATAAGGAATACGTTTTAGTACTCGAATATCATAAAAAAAATATCCTATTTTGGAAAGACCTTGGATAAAAATGAAAAGGTATTGTTATTAGGAATGAGAAAAAAATTACCTTAGTTCTCGGCATCTTTGTCAATCATAATGGATTTGTATACTTGTCCAAAGTCAATTAACTGTACACATTAGGAATAATACATTTGCATTGATAGCACTCTTAGGTCTATAAATAGACAATGGTTACTCTATATCAAGTGCTTAAACAGTAGTTTACCGAACTTATTTTCGTATTTTTGCTGCAACGTCTTCCTTTACTGATGGATGCAACTTATTATTCTTTATCCCAAAAGAAATGCATGAATTGGTTCAACTGGCTTATCTGTCAACAAAAATCTCATCCTAATTAATAATTAGTACCAATATATATATTTATATATACTGGTATGAAAGTGTGGACTTTATTTAACAATTGTTTAAAAAAATATATTATGTGTCTATACTGGAAGATAGTTTCCGTTCAAAAGGCAACAACGACATGAATTCGCTATGCCCTAATTCGAAACTGTTGTCGACTGCAGCTGTATGCCAAGGAGTGTTATCGAAGACGTACCGCTAGTGGCATTTCCAGACTGTTGAGATACCCGCACCAAAGAAACAAAGAGCATCCGTATCGACTACGGTTTGTTCGTCCATCGTAACAAAAGAAATAAGCACAAACCATATTTCATCTGCGGTAAGGAACTTGTCCGGCAGAGAGTATCTCTCGAAAATGGAAAACCAGAAGTTAAGCTTGGGAGGGCAGCTTACAAAGAGGTGAAAGCTTGTCTCTGTGTCTTATTGGCAGAGTCTACAGAGTGGGGAAGTGGTCAAGCTGGGATTCCAGGCATGTTGTAAAGCAGCTGTAGGGATACAGTCATGCAACAGGCGAAACCATGGTGTGAAGGCCATAGTGGTATAATCAGGGACCAAAAACGTTTGCCAGTACTGAGATCGACGAAGCAGCAAACGAGGCAGAGCCAAAGGCAAATGTCGAAATTGTGTAAGCAAATTGTGATCCTTGTGCCAAAAAGAATCAGCTAACTCATTGAACACGACTTGTATTTTTTAATTATCGATATCAAGTGCAATATTTCGTATGTGGGGGATACTTAAGTTATCTACATAATATATTGCCGTGAAGTCCAAGCTATGGAGTCTCCGTATTGTGATCTTCTACCACAGGAGAAAAAGGAGCAGCTTCATTTGTAGGAAGGACAGTAACTTCCACGGTCATAGTCTGAACCTTGAGCCACTTGAACCGTTCGTCATAGGTCATGAGTATACCTGCCCGATCGTAATTCCTGGTGGATGTATTTCCCGATATTGCTTGGATCCAAGCCTATCGCACAAAGTGTGATGATGGTTGCAAACAGATTGAAGTGAAAAAGTGATCAAGTTGGTTGCCGATATGAAACCGAACATCCTAATACTTTCGAATCAAGACATTCAACAAGTACACAGCGCTATGGATACTCTTCAGGGTATCGTCCTTTGTATTCACAATGCCTTTCTTCTTAGTTCTTGATGCTGCTTCCAAAACAAATAGATCCTGGCATTGAAAGTCATAACCGAGCCCACCAATATTCTTTCGCGCACCATCAGTGTCAATCACGGACTGCACGCGAAAAATCGGAATCACCTTGTTGATCCAAAACGTTCGCTCAAATTTCGGCTGTTAAGCTTGAGGTCGATGGCGTTTTCCGGCAAAATCAGTGAACACATACTGCACGATCACGATTCTGAGCAACTGTTCTTCTTCAATGTCCACCTGAGCTTGAAATTTCCATAGAAATTCGGGCATGACATTCAGTGGGTTGTTTAGGGCGCAACTTAATAGTTCAAGCACATTAGAAAACGACTTGAGAACCAAGATCGATATTTGTTCAAGCAGATGGTTGTTCAAATTTGCTTTGCGTTCTTGAGAGATGTCCTTGTTGTACGAAGTGTCAATCGCCATAGTTTCTGCTGATAATTTTGGCTGATGTGGTACATACAGATTATCGACTGCCTTAGAGAATGTGAAGGTGTTGCGGTTAGTGGAAAAAGAAAATGATGGCTGGTAAACTCTTTTGCTGCTTCGCGGCGCCTCGTTGTCTACTCGTATTTTCTTTTTATGCCCATTTTCAACATGAGTTCTGAGGTCGTCAACATGCGCAAAATGTGCAAAGCAAGACGGACAAGCTTTGTGTATTTCAATATCTGGATGTCATACATTTTTGAATAAGAAATATATGCAATTTCGAACGTGTCTTGATGTTTTGATCCGCGAGGACGTGCTGATGTTGTATTCAGCTTTAGTTGTATTTCAACAAGGCTATCAAGTCGATAACTTGCGAATTATTTATAAAAGAAGAGTTGAATATTATTAAATTAAGTTTGTGTGAGAGCTTTATAGGGAAAATTAATGTTAGTATGCCTATTACTATTCTCATCAGATGCGACAGAGGAATGTAAAGTAGAATGTATACTCTACTGTAAGATTATACGCGAGCCATTATAATGATTATCTCATCGAACACGTCACTACTTATGTCAAGACTAGAAAGAAACCGCTGTGTACGTTGACATCTTGGCTGGCTGCCCGGCTATAAAGCTATTCATTGTCTTCGTCGTCCCTCCCGGCTCTTTACAAAGCAACATACCATCTACTGTCTCGATATGCACTGCCGTCTACAAATACCGGAGACTAAAGCGGATCCCCTACCCTTCCTTTTAAATAAGTTTCCCACCCATAAACTGCGCTTCTAGTTAAATGGCTGTTGCTTGCACCTTCAGTGTCCGTTCTGCCAATCATGGCTACAAGTTCCTATACCTGTCTCTACACCGCCGCCTTCATATAGGTCAACTACGCTCTCGTCTGCGACAACCGAACATCAACATCCATCATTCCGATTGCTACCTTATTGCCCTCCAGACCCATAACGATTATGAAGTTGAACTCCGTTCACAATTAAAGAAATTTAAGATTCCCGTACAGGATGATTAAGATCCTTTAGGTCCCTCGAACCTTCGTGAACCCGATTACAGCGACTGGGACGAAGCGAACAGGACGTGTGCCGAGCGTGGCCTGTTTACCTGTCATATCCTTCATGCTCTCGATTATCTTAAAGGTTCTGTCAAGCAGTCTGTGGCCAATTTCTTTGCTAACAATGGATATATCGATCGTAGCGAATTCCCTGAGCTCTTTCCCCTCAAAAAGATATGATCTCTACTTACTGTTCTCTCAATAGCTTCCCTTTCTGAGATACACTTCTCGGCCCCTTTCTTCAAGTAATATCATTTTTATCACCAAGCCCAGAGATGTTTTTAGATACTTCTTTCACTCTTTGAACTGGCCCAATTGGGTTTAATAGATAAAATATTATTTAATCGTAACGACATTACTGAATTGATGTGATACAAAGTTACCATTTAATCTTAGCTCCTATAATGACAAAAGTGTAAACAGGAAATGGATATTACATTATATGCAATATTTTATAAATCGAGATTTGTTGTATACATGTTAAACCTATGCGTCATAGCGATAGAATGTATAGTTGCTCATAGCATAGTTTAATCTCAACCACTTCGATGCGGAAACAATTATGATAGAGATATAATAGCTGTTACAAAGAAGTGGTGGATATTTATATGCTTTTGTTAGAAACATAACTGCACTCTCATAGCTACTCTAGAATTGTCGGCCTGTGTTTATTCCAAGAGTTGTTGATTATAATGCGCAGATATGCTCTGTTCTTTTTGTTCCGCTATAGGTTTTGATATTTAGAAAGCTCAATGGCAAGTTCTTAGCATTTTGGTAAGTTGAATATACAACTGCTATTTTATGCATTTTCTCCCCTTTTTTATGTTGATGAATATAATCTATAATAAAATCATATTCATTTGAAATTTTATTAACAAAAACAAAACATCTCTCTAGAGTGAGTAGCTTGTAAAAAGTGGCTACTGTGATGACTGCTGCTGCTCCTATTTATTATTAATCTTATGAAATTAGACATTGTATATATCAACAGAATCATTGCTTGAAGAGCTGTTGGGCTGATGCATATAATAATCCATTGAGTCGTTTCTTAAATTATTACGATTGTTATTACAACTGCTACTACTACTCCCACTACTATTATTACCATTCGAGCTACAGTCAGCCATGTTGCCACTTGGTAATGCTGTGTTAAAATATTCTATAAAAGACATTTATAAATTTAGGCTTTCAATCGGTACAATTACCTGTTACTACTCGGTGAGTTCATCTTCACTCTTTTACGCTGTCTCATTATTCTCTTATTTTCTTCATCTTGTTTACTTTTAAAGTCTGCTAAATAAGCTTGGTATTTCTAATCAAACATAATTAAAGCTTAGTATATAAAGGCATGAATATATATATGTACTCTATATTCTGGTGTTTGCTTGTATCGATTGAGTGCATCAATATATTCATCTTTAGCTCGCATAGCATTGCACTCGTAGACTTGCTTTTCTCTTGGATCTAGTTTTTTCCACTGTTCGCCAACAATCTTTGCAATTTCAGCAAAGGAAAGGTTGTGATCCTTTAACTGGGCTCTTGAATCATTTGAAAACATAACATAAGCCGAAGGAGGCTTCACAGGGGCATGGATATCGGGCTTTGGATGCCTTTTATATTTTCTGGTATATCCGTGTAACGATTGATCGCTACTGCTGGTCCCATCCTCTTCGTATTCATCAAATGATGTTTTCCCATTATTGTTTGCATTATTGATAAAAGAAGAAGATGATTGCATGGATCCATACCCACTTGAGCTTTCACCGCTCATATCTTTCTTATTTGCTGTTTCGCTTATTTTTTTATAGTAAAATGGAGGATGACGAGAAGGAAATAATAATCTGGTACTCGGATCAACTTGAGGAGGGATAGAGTTGACGATCAATGGCTGATGTTTTGGTATTCCATTCAACGTAGCGATTTCTCTTTGTATAAGTCTTCTGTGCCCTCTTTTAACGTTTAACGCAATCAAGTCTTCTTCCGTTATTTCATAAACCTTCATTTTGCAATTATTTTTTTAGGTTATACATATTTCAGTATAAAATAAAAACATAACAAAAGGGCACTAGGAACAACAATCACTTACAGCTTCCATTGTATCAAAACCTTCTTCGAAAAATATAGGTGCATATTGATCAAGTTGACACTTTTTTAAGAATTCAATCACTTCATTTTCTCTCAATTTTTTGGTGCAATGGATATTCTGTGTTGTGTATGACATCCTTTCATAATCAATTTCACTATAAACACATATATAAGAGAGATAGACTACATTTTCTATATTTGATTTTTTACGATCAATAAAGTCTTGCTCTTCTCTTCCAACAAAAAAAAGTCCCTTTTTATTTATGCCCTTTTTCTTCCCTTCTATTTATCGATAAAAGAAAAAAAGAAAGGGAAAAAAGCGAATTTCAAAAATTTTGAGGTTTTCAGTGCAAATTTTTTTTTTTCGACTTCTCTTCGAATATTCCTTATAAGGGAATAGAACAGTGAAGGATGGTTTCCAGAAGCTTCTTTTTTAAAAAGTAACCCTCCTTATATTTTATCATCCTTGAATTGAACAAGGGATCAATAGGAGTAAATTGAAATTGAGGTAAAATAAAAGACTGATTATTTGTCCCATTCGCTGTTATGACCAGGTTAAAATAGAAGGCTTGATCTGTTGACTTCTGACATCATTTTGTTGATTTTCAAGGAGCTTGTGTCACCTAGAATGAACCAGCAAATATTTTAATATCCTTATTAACACACAAGACAAGCAGATCCTCCTAGCAGCCATGCCTTCATTTTCAACTCTAAACGTACAACAACATAAGGTTAAGAAATATCCCTAAACATTAGGCAGACAAGTAGGAATTCATTAATCTCGCTCTCATGATATGTTACACACGATGTCAAACAAGGGACGATTAATATATAAAATTGAATAGAAGTGTTTAGTTTGATTGATCATTGACAATAGTAAGAGTAAAACATAGAAAATACATAAAGTGAAAAACTCATTTAATTGCCCCCCTTAGGTAACATGATGCCAAATAGGCTTCGTTCTCAGCGACAATGCACTATGAACAATAGGCAGTGGTATTTCAATATAGTTTAAACAAATATATCATTCTCGTTTTTGTTTTTTTTTTTCATATGAATAACTCGAATTTTCCCCTCCTATTGATTACAATGCAAATAACAAGGAGACAATATGAATTTATTATTGAATTCATTTGTATTTCCTTTTTATTTTCATATTTAATCTAGACACATTCAAACTTACGCAAACCAGCAATAAGCCAAGGTATAATTAAAAGCTACCACCCCCTATATGTCTACTGCTCATAATGGAATTCATTTGCTGTCTTCGCTGTTGCTCTAATTTTGGACAGTCATTAATACGATGACCAAGACCACCACAGAAGGAACATCCTCCTGACAGTCCTCCATATTTCTCGGTAGGATCTTCCATAATAGCCAAGAAGGGTGGAATGCGCTGTTTAGCTTCCTTTAGCAAATGCTTCAAGTCTAGTCTTATCTGTTCTGAACAATGCTGATTGATAAAGGTGGTTGCAATACCAGTTTTGCCGCTTCGGCCAGTACGACCAATTCTATGAACTATGCGGCATAAGTCATTCTATACATTAGCTTTACTCAAGTTTGCTTACCATAGTCTTCGATTTCTTTAGGCATATCAAAGTTAATAACATGCTTAATTTCGGCAAAGTCAAGGCCCTTTGATGCTACATCAGTAGCCACGAGCACGTCCTTTTTATAGTTTTTGAATGATTGAATAGCATATTCACGTTCCTCTTGTGCTATAGAAGTATAAGTAACAATACATATACCATTCATTTAAAATTTACTTTTGCCACCATGAATAGCAACAGCTTCCACGCCTTTCAACAACAGATACTCATGAATATCATCCACATCATTTTTATTTTCAGCAAAGATAAGAACCTAACATGACATGGTTAGAAAAACTGCTTTTGAGATATGATTGCTACTTACTGGTGGTGGCGTCTTTTGCAGACATTCAAGCAAATATACCATCTTTGCTTCTTGCTTCACATATTCTACTTCTTGAATAACATCCAAGTTGGCTGCACCGGCTCTTCCTACATTGACTATTATTGGCTTAACTAGCGCAGACAATGCAAACTCTTGAATCTTTTTCGGCATGGTTGCTGAGTATAGAATAGTCTGACGCTGGCTCTATATAAAATATACAGTTCGTTTAGTTTCTTTTGAACGGTCATCATCACTTCAACCATACCTTAAAGTAGGACATAATAGTTCGCACATCTTCTTCAAATCCCATGTCAATCATGCGATCGGCTTCATCCATACACAAATATTTACAGTTATCCAGATTGATCTTCTTTTTGTTCAACAAATCTATCAATCGTCCTGGCGTCGCAACTACCATATGAATACCTCTATAATAGTTTTTAGTTTGTGCATGGCTGTCAACAAATACTTCATTTGTTACCTTTTGAGAACATCATATTGTTCCCTCATATCTATACCACCAATACACAGTAATGGTCTTAGTTCAGGATATCCTCCCTTGACCAATGCTGCTGCCATAGAGGATAATCCTTCAAATGTCTGTCTTGCTAGTTCTCTCTGTATACAATGAGTATCTTTTACAAAAAAAATGCATTCATAGAATACTACTTACAGATGGACATAAAATCATACCAACAGGCCCCTCACCCTGTGTCAATGGTAGTCTTACTTCCGCTTCCAGTGCAAACATGACTAAAGGCAATGAAAATGACAGTGTCTTGCCAGATCCTGTAAACGCAATACCAATCATGTCACGTCCTTTTAATCTAAAAGTCATGTAAGATAACCTCTCTCTCTCTTTTTAAGTATTAGTCAATTCATATACTTACGCAACTGGTAATCCTTGCAGTTGGATAGGTGTAGGTTTATCAATCTTTTTTTCCTTTAGATACTTCAAAATTGGTTCAGGGAACTTCATATCTCTGAAATCAGTAATGGGTGGTACTTGATCCTCGCCTTCGACAATAATATGGTACTTGTTGCGTATCCTTTGTTGTTCTTCCACTGACATTTCTCGAATATACTTTGGAGGCTGCCATCTAAGATGCGCAATTAGGGCATTATGCTCTCATGATTTCCTGTTCCCACTTACGATGATTTCATTGGCTCGGTATACACTTTGCCAGCTGCAGCCTCTTGTACTGAAACTAAAGCTTTATGACGTGCCTGTGCTTCTTCAATCCTTCTTTCTTCTTCTAATCGCTTCTCTTCTTCAGTTTTCTCTATATAAAGCAATAGTAAGTGTATATGGACTTTTTGCATCTGTTTTCGATCAAAGTACCTGGAATGGCGTTGGATAATCGTTGTTGAACTGTTTGATCCAATAAACTCATGTTGGCTCTAGGTCCAGCAACATCATTCACTGGTTCGTCTTCCACTTCTTCGTCATGTTGTCGATAATGACTTGATCGATGACGTTGTGTGGCATATCTATGAAGCTTTTCTAAACGTCTCTGTTTTAGTGGAACATAAGGAACGTAATCATCGTCTAAATCTTCGAGATTCTACAAACAATGATTATTATATTTATGTTTTTTTACAATAGTTCAAGATGTCGTATCCTAACCTGTGTTTCACTCATTTGAATGATTTTAAAAAAGGGAAAAGAAAAACTATATATGTATATATATTTTTTTTTCTGGCATAATTTGCCCAAATAATCCAGCATTGGCTGGATCATCCAAACAACTCAAAAAGACAAGAAACAGAATAGTAAGAGTATAGTACATCATGAATTTACATATAACACTCTTTCTCTTAATTTTCTGTCTTTTTTATATATCTTTGACGGTGAATCGCTTAAGCATAGTTATTTTATGATATAGCTACGGAATTCATTTTTTAAAATACGGGTCGAATGTACAATGTAGGAAGATTTACCTATCTTTTCTATAAGAAAAGCTCTGATCATCTTTATCAATAAGATAATCTATAATAAACATAAAACACTTTTTAAGATAGATGCACCATCTAAGCATATGAATAGGTAACAAATGAGTTAAAAATATTTCTTACAAGATTGATTGTACAAGCAAAAAAGACACAAATAATAAGCAAAGCAAGAATAGAAACTAGCAGTAAAAGCTAAACAGTATCAGTGAACACAGGAAAATATTATGAAAGTAATCATAACTCCATTAGCAAAAGTAGTCTAAAATGCAGAATTGAACTATATGAAAACCAAAAAGATTATAAAGAACAATGAAAAATAAAGATATACTATTTGAATGTAAAGAAGACAAGGCTTACATTTATCAACAGTAGCTTTTGCCTTATGTTGTCAAAAAGTGATTTTGTTTATATATTTGAGCACAAGATGGGATTACTTTCAAGTTTAGGTATGTGTTATCTCTTCCCGTAACTAATATTAAAGAGTTATAACTGGTTGTTAGGGGAAAAGCTAGTGTCATTAAAGCCAATATAGTTGAAATATAACTTAATATAAAAGCAAGCATGAAAGCTGGTAGTAGTTTTTATTCATTCTTGATAATGATTAAATGAAAATAAATTATTTAAAAGCGTAATATCCTTACTTTTACCAGAATCCAAGCTTTCGATTGTTTTTTTTTTTTTGAGCGCTTAATAATGAATGAAAATGATACAAAGATATTAAAGACAAGATTTATTATAAAACCTTTTACATTTCACGGATGGTCCTTTGCTTTGTCTCTTCATTGTAAAAACAGTTTAAAGCAAATTTCTATTTCACTCAAATATAGAGTAATAATAATTACAAAGCAAAAGATATTAAAACAAGCTTGTTATATTTAAGTCTTTGGAGGGATATTTTATAAAGCCTGATGGCTTCTTCTTTTTTTATATAAATTAAGAAATAAATAGGACCAATGTGCTTGTTTACAACAAATGATAAATATTTTATTATCCATCTCTTAGAAAAAAAAAACAATGACAGAAAATCCAAGCTAAAATAAAAGTTGAAAATATCCTTTTTTACCTTTGCTCTATTAAAAATAAGTATGCAATCAAAGACGTTCTTTTTTTTTTAAAAAAAATAAACAAGTAATATCCCTTTCTTCTCCTTATATAATGACATTTATTACGATAATCGAAGAACAAACTTGAAAAAAAAAAAACTTTAAAATTTTATTGTATTATACTTTGTATTTCGCTAAATAAATCAATGCGAAGATTAAACTATGTGGTATTCCTTGTTTCCGCCCGATGGTATTAATAAGGTGCTGAACGCTGATTACTGGAATAGTGTCCTTGGATGCATGCTCTAAATTCTATATATGTATATACCTTTATTGCGCATGAATCTGCATAAAAACATTCACAAAGTACATTGTTGAAGACACAGAAGGCCATGAAAAGGGTGACAAGAAAGGTAGTAGATAACCTCATTTTAGTTTGATGAATGGTCCTTTATTCCTCGAAAAACTGCTCTGTATTTATATCTTTCGATTTCTGATCCTAAGGAAGGTTATCCCCTTAATTCTCTTTGGTGCGTGCGCTCTACTCAAATAGTCATATTCACTTTCTGCTTTATGTTGTATAATTACCAGCTTTTGTAAATTCTCCCTCTGCAGCAAGCACTAACCCAATTGTTGCCTTGATGATCCCTTTCGCTAAAAGTGCTTTGACAAAAAACATAAACTTTGCAACCATACAGGTTCTATACAGACTTTATTCCAAAATAGGGATTTATATAACAACATATTTCTCTAAGGCATCGGAATCAATCAGTCCAACAGCTAATTCAAGAAATTATTCAAATCAATTAAAGCTATTACTACTTATTCATAGACTATGTATTTAGTTAATGAATAAAGAAAGTATATTTATTGGTTGAAAAAGAGATTAGCAAAATACAGGACAACAACTGTATGTTGATGCACATACTTGCAGGAAACATAAATAATGAAAAGTTGAATGTTTATTACTTGCAAATGTGCTTATTCATATAACAAAAAGGAATTGGAGGTCGTAGATCCATTCAACAGACTGTGAAGTGCCGATGATCGTTGGATAGATCGATTGTCTTACTTGACAGCCTATCCAACACTTACATTTAATCATAGTAATGAGGAACAAGGCATTTGGGGAACCTGAAGTGTTTTAAGGATTCATTGCTAAATCATCAGAACAAGCCACGTTGACATAAATAAGAATATTGCACATAAATGATATCCTATCCTACGGCTTTATTCCTTTTACCATCAATAACTGTTTCTAGCTTCTTGTCTACATTGAACAGCCAATAGCATCAATAGAAGTGAAGAGTAATGTGTAAGCTTTAAGAAGCATGTTTAATTGAAAGAAATAATAGAAAAGCTAATCAGCTATGATAAAGATCTATTGACTTTAAAAGCTAAGTTATACACTGTCTTTCTATGTCTAGAGATGTTTCAAGGAGCCTTTGTTGATAGTCATATGTATATAAGCAAAGGCGCGCTATTGAAACGCATGTGCCAATAGAAGAACACCTTGGCTGTTATCGGAACGTATTAACCCAATAAAACGATATCATTTGAATGATCGACTGTCAATGCTTCAAAGTATTTCTGATCTACTTCTTTTTTTTTCTTTTTCTTTTTCTTTTCTTTACAGACACTCCTTGCTTTTTTTTTCTCCCTGTGAAGATGCTTTGGTATTGACTCTGTTCATTCTTTAGAGGACTGGACACACCCTCTGTTCATGCTGTTAACCTTAGTACGATCATGTTGATGATTCAAGTGACTTGCAGATTCCTGAGCTGGCTACACTTGTGTGACCGATGAACTGCTCGCCCGTTATCTGTGAACAGAGAAATGCTCTCTAAGTATGGCTACTCGAATAAATGCTTATGCTGTTACTAGGCGGTGTCGAACCAAAAGCTATTTTGGATAGTTTGCTGAGTCAAGACCATCTTCTGAGCTTGCAAGACGACTGGTAGACGAGGTTGGGGCCTATTGATAGCTACCTGTTGGCAGTCTGTCAATCTAGACTTGTCTGGGGCTGTTCAGCTTGTCCTTTCTAGGTTTTTCAGATGTATAAGTTTAGTCTTGATCCATCACCACTTTTTACAAGGTGTATACACCATTGACATTCAGTGTATACCTTCTTTTTTTTTGGGATCATAGTACTCTTACCTTCCCGTGGTTGATCCTGTTAATCAAGGTTTTATTGTCTTGAGAACTG
>JAMYHX010000567.1:0-24998 GCA_025529335.1 Rhizopus sp. PT2906
TTTTTTATAATACAATTTATACGTAAATGTAAAAAAAAGTCTATTTATGGTTTTTTTTGCGTTGTGGCACTGGTGGGGCACTGTCGAAGGCGCCGAAGTTCGTAGCTGCGCGCGGATCTATAAAAGTAGAAAAGGGATCAAATATGCTAAGAAATATGTAATAACAGTATTACCAAAAAGACGACAGAGGATGTAGCTATAAACATTCTAGTCGCGCTTTATTCTCAGAAAAACAATAAAAAATTTTCTTCGACGTTTGCCTTTGCTTCGGCCAAGAGAACTTCTTGCTGGCTTAAATTTCACGCTCAGCAACTATGATGTAATTTGAGATATTGATGTTGTCAAGGACAACGCCACAGGTACTTTCTTGAGTTCTGGCTACGCCATCTCGATGTATCAAAGCAATCGCTTACTCAAGATAAGATACCTTTTATTTGGAGCTCTCTCGTGATTACCTGGGGCTGATCCAGATGCTTTTCGTTCAGGCAAACTGCTTATTTTGGCCCATTGGAATGACATGTCCTCTTATTGTAAGTATTGCCATGAATCTGGCCATGCCGCTCCTGGTTGCCCTAAATTTTCTAGCGGCAAACGTGCATGTTTCCTCTGTCTCAAGCGTGGCCATGTTCGGGCAGACTGCCCTGAGCGAACACCCACTGCTAAGTGACGTTGTAATGGTCGTTCTACAACACGCTTGCCCTCTTCAACCCAATTTATTCCAAGTGACTCTGATAACATAACTACAGAAACACCAAGCGGTGAGCACGATGGCTCGACAAGTATTCCCAAGTCTAAGGAGACTATCCTAGTGCAGGACCAACACCCAGAGATCCCTGAGGAAGCTGCTCCACCTGTACATAGTCCCTCATACTTACAATCTAAATATGCCAGTCTATTCAAGAGATTGACCAGAATTCTCCCAGTTCTATCTCTCGACCATCCTCTCTTGCTTCGGCTACTGCAGAGGTTCATTCTGATGATGAAATGGAAGAGATTTCTCATTCTTCTGAACATTCGGAAGAACAACATTAATCATTCTCTAGTAATACAGAAATGAATGAAGTCCAAAATGATCCTAAATTGCCAGCTTCCAAGTCTACTCCCCAGGGCGTTTCTGTTTGTCGTAGCGATTGTAAACGTAACTCTCCGGACAAACTTAATCTTTAATTTATTATTATGATATCGCAAGGCTTTCAAGTTGTTATCTTTGAATGGCAATGGCTTTTTCAAAGTTAGTAAACCATCTACACGAAGACAATTTATATGGCACATCCGCTCTTGTAATCCTATATTTGCTACCCTGCAAGAAATGGATAATAGCGATAACCCCTTCTTTCAGTTTGATTTATTACATCAACAGTTTGTTTGTCATCAAACTTTATAGACTTAATATTCTAGTCCAGTTTACTTTGATCCTTCATTTTCAATCACACGTATTCCTATTCCAGAAGATGCAAGATGCTTTCTGGCTCAAGTTACACTTATCAACGATTTTATAGAGCCTTTCTTTATTCTTGCTATCTACACTCCGGCGAATGTAGCAAGAGAAAGACATGAATTTTTGAAAGGCTTTCACAGTTTCAGCAATTAGGTCCTTATGATGACAGGTCCTATATTGATCGTCTTATAATTGTGGGTGATTTCAGCCTTACAATACAATCGTCACAAGTATCATCTTTCTACCGCAATTGTGTGATATGTCTCGAATATATAAAGAAATAATAAGGGAAGTATAAGTCGATGAATCTCTATATAACCTCTTTATTAAGATCAAGACTAGAGAGAGAGCCCAATACTACAAACAGCGTCATTTTATATGAAAACAGAATTATTAAGGAACCGATTTAATTATGGCCAATGATAGCTGGGCATGTCGTGTTATATGTTAATAACGTGTATTGTTGTCAGTCTCTTTGTATTATTCATTCTTAGAGTATAGATTTATAGTAACCTCATACGATAAGAGCAAGTATTTATAGGGTAAATGCGATACCCAGGAAGAAGAGATATGTTGTATTGTGTATACGAAAACTCTACACCAGAGCAACGAGTGAGATTTCGGTACACTAAACAACAGCAAGATAAGACGTACAAAACCAAAAAGTACAGTCGAACCTTGCAAGATCTCAAAGCCCAGGGTCCTGGTATCGTGCAAGCCGAGTAAGCTCTTTCTCAACAGCCAAGCAGCACTGTATCCGTAGACCACTTTGACCACTTCCTTCAAGACAGATCTGAACAGTCTGCCGTTCTCAGTGATTTCTATGGACAAACCATCGCAAGCCACGATAACAAATACCCCTTCTTTCGCAAGATCCGTCTTTCAGCGTACTTCAACAAACAACGTGCCGATCAAAAGCTTATTCAAGACTTACGCGCCAAGTTTGGAGAAGACATCGTGTTTGTGATAAGAAACTGGTCCGCTCCCCATGCTAGATACCATGAGCCTGCCAGTGGCCTTGGTTTTCGAAGACTCCTCAAGAAGCATGGGCTCCAATTCTATCTTATAGATGAGCATAAGCCTAGTAGGTGCTGTTCAATATGCCACAACGAAAGCTTCCATACTTTCCGCCGCGTTTCAAATCCACAACTGTATCGATGTGAGCGATATCCTACGGTTATTTTCCATGGCCTTTCAAGGTAACAACACATTAACTACTTGAATGGCTTTATACTGACTGAACATTGCTTGTAGATGCACCAATCTATAACGTAGACCCACCATGTCAGCATCAGATAGACATCGCTTATGGAATAGGGACATTGATGCTTGCCTCAACTACATGCACATCCTTCGTGGGCTTCGACGTAATGGCATGGTTCCTGATAGGTTTCGCCGGATTGCTGTTGCTCCTACAAGACGTCGAAGAAGAGTGGGCGATCAGGAGCAACCAAGAACTAGAATACGCTTAGACAGTTGTCCGTCCTAGTTATCGCTAGGGCATATCTAGATGCCTTCGGGGTAAGTTGCATATATATCATTATTTTTCTTACACAATTAACTGTATAATTCTTTATATTTTCTCTTCTTGGTACTTATTACTCTCATTTGTGTGTTGTCTGCTATTTGCCTCCTTTTGCATGCATTTTATTCTTAACCTTTTTTTAATATGTGTCAATCAGTAGCTCACTACTGATCTCAAATGACTATTTCTTTTATTCTTAAAAATTAAAACTACACACATATATATATAAAGGAGGGTCATTTTGGATACCCCATTTCAGAAAAATGCTCATCCTGTATTAAAACTTTATATCTTTTGTTTACATTCACTCCTGAAAGTGATGGCTGGTGTGGCTACAGAATAGTCGCCGAAATGATAGAAAAGAACGAAGACAGGTTTCTCAAAGCGTATATCAGGAAAACTTTTAGTTTTTCTTCTTTTCACGTTTGCCTCCATGCAGCAACCCAAACTACCATTGGTTGACTATGCCAGCTGCCTTACCGTGAAATTTGAGCATTGAGGTGAAAGCTTTGTCTCTATAGTGAATCAAATATTCGAGCATTATTGACCTACTACAGCCAGAAAAGGGAGTGCTGAGTCAGCATTCTGATGGCACATAATCCGTGTAAGAGTTGTTTAGGATCACACTAATTAAAGAGTTGGCAAAAGCTGAAAGAAGCCATTTGACAACAAATGCCATACTTTTATTGACAAGTCTAACACTAAGTGCATTATGAGTCATAGCGTCAACAAGTTAGATTATCCTTATAAATAATCATATTCCATCTCATTATCTATTGGTTCTATTTTGGCGAAAACTTTGATCAAAGGGTTCCCGTTTACTGTTTTAGTCCATTTCCTGGTTGCCCCATTTTCGCGTTGTATGTCTACCAAGTATATCTCTTTATCTGACAAACGATCATCAATTTCTATTAGCGCCTTTCTACCAAACACATCTGTTAAACTACTGTAATGACCTTGAGAAGACCAAGTATTCGAAGGTGCAGTATCAAAGGAATCAAATAGCATATCCACTCTACTTTCAATTCCATCCATAGAGGAGCAAGTGATTTCAACGTTTACGTGACGTACTGACGGCAAGAGACGCAAGTAACCAGCAAGTGACCCACTTTCCATGGCAGGCACTCTCAGTGTAAGAGTATCTAATGTCGAATTCAAAGGCACATTTGCATCTATTGTAGCTTGTGATGGCGGCTGGAAAGGCGCAAATGTCCAGTAGTGGAAAGTCTTCATTTGCGTACAGGTAGTGAGAATATCTTCAATCCATGCGGTGCTGTCTTTATTATTTACTTTAAAGTTCAAGAAAAAGCTTTTGATATTGTGCTGATGCCTTTGGAGCATTTGTAACAGCCTTTCTTTATTCCCTGGTGTGTTTCTGAAACGTATACGTGCCATTCTGGTCTGCTGCAGGGCAAGGTTTGGATACATGCCTCTCATACTTTCAAAACAAACATGTACGCCAGTCGTGTGTTTTAAGTACGCTTCAAACAAAGAAAATGGCGCCGTTCCACCAATTTCATACGTTTGAATTGAGCTTAGATACTCCATAAGCCTATCGCCGACATTAGCAAAGTAGTCTTCCAGCTGATTCGTAAGAGCAAAAGAGTCACAGTAGCCAAATTGCAATATCAAATTTTGAAGATTGGGAAATTTATGCATGATATATTCGACGTTGTCTTGATGAGAGGACCAGGATACATGTAGGGTTGTAATATTTTTGTGCAGTTGTATAGATAACATACCATGAGTAGTTAGTAATCTGCTTTCCGCATCCAATAGAGACATCCTTGAGTTCACGCTTAAAGACGCCAAGCTAGGACAAAGCTGGATTATTTCATCATAATCCACGAGTGGCCAAGGGTATACCGTATATTCGACAGTCAAGTGTGTTAAGTTGCTAAACTCTGGTAATCGCTGACAGAGTTCTTTCATTATTGGAGTAGAAGGATGTTCTGGTGGTAGATAGAAGTGAGTGAGCGAATGGCGAAAAAGCAAAAGTGTGTTGTAACAGTCAAAGTAATTACGGCGTTTAATGAATAAAAAAGGATTAGTAAGTTCCTTTATATGAGGCCAGTGCTTTGATGCGGCCATGGCGAGAGCACACCAGAAATCATAGTTCCTAATGGGACCCTTAACGCGTTCTACGTTTGGACAAGCTTCAACAAGTTCATTCATGTAAAGTTCTGCTGCTTCATATTTTCGGTATCTTGTGCTAAGGCATATAGTTCGAGTAAGGTGCCCTGTGCTGCTGTTTTTCATACAGTGTAAAAATCTTTCCATGACCGTATCGTCGTATAAATCTATTGAGCTATACAGCCATGTTTTTGCAACTTGGTTCCATCCCTTACAAACAAGCTGATATTGTGCCATCCAACTTTTCTTGTACTCGGCACTCTTCTGAACATATGTAAATATCTGCTGTAAAATTTCACTAGGTATCTCATTGAAGCCTGGCATTTTGAGATAAAGTATACACAAGAACAATCAACTGCCAAGTTAGGAACAACTCAAAAGAAAAGCGCAGGATATGCTGCGCACAATATATCTTGCAGTGTGGCTGTTATCTTTGCCTGAAAAGGAAAGACATAAACTGTTGGATTACTTTTTTCGTTTAAATAGTTCATAAAGAAAAGCTAGACTCTTCGTTCACCAAAGCCATTCAACATATAGCTTGGATCCATCCCCCACAGGACGAAGACCTGTTCTAGCATCATGGAGGAAAAAAAAAAACTCAAATAGACTTTTGATCCAATAGAGTCAGTAACTTTAGACCAACGTAGTCTCACCAAGCATAGAACGCGATTGCTGTATTGCCTATGGTGAGGCCATACTCTATGCCTATAGCAGTCGTTGAGGTCGGCTTACCAGCCTCACATGGAGAGTCTACCACATAATGAATAGCAGAGGTGCAACCAAGTCTCTTGGAGGTACTCTATTCGACACTAGGGATATTGTTCGCGACAAGCTCGCTGAAAACACCCCCATAAAAACCCTACTTGTTTGTCCGTGCGACAGTACTGAAAAGTATCTCACACGTTAACGAGAAGATCGTCGACCGTGTTAGGAACATGTGTAAAGTTTTCGATGATTAAATGTTATGCGTGAATAGAGTATCGGCCAATCAAAATGTGAGAGTTAAAGGAAGGATAGAAAGAAAGGAAGAAAAAACTCATAGGAGTTACAATATTCTATTTCTCAGCTAATCATAATCGTTTATACACATGATCAAAAGGCTTTGTCCTCTGTTTGTTCTTAGGAATCACATCTCAAATAGTCAGACTCATAAGAGGTATGCTGAGGGATGTCTTTAGAGACCACACTCAAAGAGGGCTATCCTTTCAAAATGGGAAAGATTCTTCCCAGGTTTAGCATTCCCTTTTAGAGCATTTCATTGTTCTCCGACTTGATTTATGAGCATAAATGGCTTTATGTAGTTTATTATAGATAACAACTGGTTCATGCAAAAAAAAAAGGATTGGCTATTCGTCATCTTCATCAGATTCAATTAGCAAGACATCTTCAGAAAGTCCTGAAAGAGAACGATTGTTTCTTTCAACAGGATCGGGAAATATCTTATCCTTATTCCAGTAAGCATAGAATTCTTCTAGACAAGGAGGGAGAGCAAATAAACAATAAAACACATGTGGCCACTGCTTCTGGATTTTTCTATCCACTTTGACTGAAATCCAATGGATACTACTTTCATTCTGCAATACCAATGTCTTGGGACTGCGCTGCTTTGTCTTGTCTGTCGTGTAATCAATAGGCAGATACGTTACTGCTCTCACGTTGCTGTTATTGCTGTAGATACAAACAGAGAACATAGTAAGCATCTGCTACTACTTGCGCACATTCAGGAGTATAGAAAAACCTGTCACCAGAGTATTTCGAACAGCGTGTAGCTGAAGTCCAGTTAATACTGTTTTTGATATTCTTCTTTAAACGGTCCAAGTCTTGAAACCAGAAGTTTTCGCGGTAATTGTTTTTATATTTTTCGAATGCATGAGGCATCTTTTCTTTTACTCTAGAAAACATATTCTCATTCTTCTCCATCATTTCAGCAACTATGCTGTAGCCACACCAGCCATCACCTTCGGAATCGAATATGTACAAAACAGCATCTTTCTTGATCAACAACGAGACAACATTATCTTCATCAGTATCGTCAATTTCTCTTTTTTGTTTCTTTCTTTTTTATTTTTGCTTTTTTTTTGATGTTTTTCGGGCTTTGACTCGCTTACCATACAGAGCATATAAAGCGAGGAATTTGGCTTTGCTAAGTGCTCTGTGGCTTACTTTTTTGGATAGCTTTTGTAATTGAGAATCTTCATATAGCAAAATATCGACTCTAGTTGCTTCTTCAATTTCCAGCTGATGATATTTTCTTTCGAAATTGTTGATGAATTCATTAACGTTCCTAAAGGCGCCTTTCAAAGGTAAAACGGCACTTACGTCCTTCTTCAAGGCATGATGAGAGCTTTCAGCTCTTTGCGTGCTTGTACATCCTAAATGGTTAAGCTTGCACGTAATATACCCTGCTCATTTTTCCTTGCATGAAACCCATTCATTTTCGAAGTATTCATAAACAGCTAAACCTCTACTGACATCAACATAGTTGTTTATATTCTCAGTAGCTGCTTGGAAGGTCACGAGTCCGTCATTGTACTCTGCTTCTGTAGTGCTGTACATCACCTTGTAAACAGAGTTGACGCATTCATCTTTTACTGTTACAGTTTTGAATTTACCAGCACAGTAGTCGCTGACATTGCTGAGCATATGTCATATACAGAGAAGCTTCTTGTTTGCTGGAAATCTCTTGTTCAAGGCATTCATTATTGTCGTAGAACAATATCTGCTTATGACTTGCATTGATATAAACGACTGTAATCAGTATGAATAGAGTGAATTCATTCATTATAAGATTACGTGTACAGACTTTTAGTGATAAGTCAAATTAAATAGAATCTCTTCTTTGAATATAAATCATTACTTCTTTATATGAAAGGATACACTTCTTTAAAAGATAATTCTTCTTATGGTAAAAGCAGTATCATAACTCAGATCATGAAATGAACAATAAGGTCAATGTCAGGAGCGAATTAAAAGTTTTCCTCGTGAACTCAGGAACCGTTAGTCAATCATATCCTCAGTAATTATAATCCACGCTTAGAATAATGGCTTACCAGCCATTTGATAGCAGCTAGAAACAGTAGATCCTCAATATATTTTGTATGCTCCTTCTGTCTTTATCTCAAAATAAAGGTTAGTCTCAAAGAGTACTTCTTTTGTCTTTGTCTTGTGTCTTATAAACCATTACATAACAACTTCTTCTATCAACGAAAGTTTTCTTTTGGAATTTGTGGCTTTACTGTTAGCCATACTTGGTTTTTCTTTACTATGAAAGCAAAAAGATGAATAGTTCATCATTTCGTCCATTCCGCTATACCCTTACCTAATGGCCTCGATTTTTGAATAAAAGCAAATAGTATTAACAAAATCCCATGAACGATACAAGTTTTCAGATTCAAGAGAGGTGCGTAAGAGTTCATTTCCCAAAAAGTTAAATGAAGTATTCGTAATAGACATTGCTAACCAAGAAACAAGGCGTTCTAAAAGGGGGATAATAGTCCAATCTTCTGGAATAATTATGAACTTCTAATATATAATTCTTAATTAGGTATCAATATGTTAGATAAAAAGAAACCAGGATCAAGTTTTCATCTGTCTTACCAACTCTTTTAATTTTGACAATCCAAGGCTAATAGCTTCATCGAGAGGATGCACCAACAAGGCACTACCAAACTCGTATTTTCAAAAGGTCCTTTTCGGTAAAAATTTCCTGCAAAACCAAATCACCAAGGTCTATAATGAATGAGTGGATAGGACTAAAAAATAGATAAAAAATATGTCAATACCTCCTGCAGTTGTTACTGATCCCGGAAATGTTACTGAAAGTATTGGCATTTTAAACCATAATTAAATATCCTCTCTTCAACTGATATAGGTGTGGCTTCTGTGGAATCTAAATTTTCGTATTTATCCTTCCTTCGCTAACTAATCTTCGTGTGAGATTACTTGATTACTACACTGTTTATAGTCATTCTACATTTAGCATTACGTACCCCTTTTAATTTAATTTGTAACATGTCGAATTGTAAATTATTATTTTATATACTAAGCCTTACATTGTATTAATGAGCTCCTTATCTTGTTTTCTCGCCAATAAAGAGGTTCAAGAGTCTCATCAACGTACAGTATTTTTCTCCTTTGTTTAGTACAGGTATAATAAGTACTTTTTAACAGATAAATATTGCATAAATACCAAAAGCGATTGCTATCCAATTTGTGGAAGTTGAAAACAAATGTTTGTTTTAATTCATCACTGAAAGGGGCTTTCAACTCCGACTTTTTTGAAGAAGTTGAGGCATTTGTAGTTGATCTTGTTGAAGTGGAATCTTAGGCTTCGTCAAATGTATTTGAAATTATTTGCTTGATCCTTTTAAAAGAAAAATATCTTTTGTTCTGAGAGAGAAAAAAAAACTATATTATCTTGGAATAAATAATAGTGTTTTTTCACTTATCAGTTTCAACTTTAATAAATCAGCGCATCCTTCAATTCTGTTTAACCAAGCTCCCTTGAAGCTCTCAAGTGTTTTTTCAGGAGAATAATCTTTAACAATAAAATCCTCCAAATCGGAAATGACTTCCTTAATGCTGACTATATCATTTCTTTTTTAGTCGCAAGAGTACAGAACATGCAACTATAATATATATAGTAACACGTGTCAAAAGTAAACATTTATTTGCCTAGCCACCCTCTTTATGCTTAGGATCTATATCCATGTTTATTGTTAAAGAGATGTTTAGGTGTTGTAGAGAGAAAAACGGGAGTAACACGTTTCAACGCCAAAGTGCGGTTTTTGAAAAAAGGGTGGCCAATAAAAAACAATGCGAATGTTGAAGACACGAAAAATGTGGTATTGTTTTCCGTTGGTAAAAAAAAATTGAATATGGGATTTGAGACATTGATTAAGGTGTCTATTTTTACTGACAGGCAAGGGGTTTTTTGTTACATAAATGTTTGTTGATGAGGGCATATTAACTTGTGCCACTAAACCTGTTGGTAAGTCGGGAATGGATATACTAAGAAAGGGAACAGTTTCGGTGATATTACATAATTCGTGGAATCCTGCGGTAGCAAAAAATTCTAACGGGCCATACCTTATCGATAATTTAAAGAACTTGTTATTGAATCTTCTTTTTCTTCTAATATACGCGTTGGCAATTGACTGATACATTATATGTGAAAAATCTGCACAATCGTCAATCGAGGGATTATAATGGATGAATGCATTAATGCTAGTTACCATGAACCAATCATCTTGTAAAATGATAGCAGATTCTAAAAAAATAGGTGCAATTGTGTTGACAGCTTGATGTGCTTCATCAGAAGACATGCTGTAATTTTCGGCAATAAATGGATAACTTGAAACGCCTCCAGAAAATAATTCATATGCAGATAGCACACACAGTCCATTTAACCACAACGGTACCTGATCAGATAAGTTACTTTTAAGTGCCACTACTGCTGCGTCATTGTAGTAATGGGTTAATTTTCTTCTTTTCTTGGATTCAAGGACTTCTTGTCTGAGATGTTCGGGGGTGACAATGCCATCGATATCTGGTTCTTCTTCAGCGTGTGCGGAAGATTTGGAATAAAACTGGATCTTCCAGGTACTAGAGGTTTCCAATTCATGATATGCTGAAAACCATGCTTTTTTCTCCTCACAAGGTATGTTAATTACTATGCATTTTTGGTGTAATGTCTCCATTATAGTTGCAAAAAAGACGCTAGTATATGTCTGTCGCTTGTCAATTGTGACGGACGATAATCGACCGGCAGATGAAAATACAGTATAATCTTGTAGGGTATGATAAATGTTCCAAACGTCTGATACGAGTGATATGCCTTTTGGGTATCCATGTTCATGTAAGAAATACGGTTATCTAACAAATTTATCAGTAAATTCAAGTTGAAGTGTTTAAGTGTTTAGTAATGTTAGTATTTACCTTGGATATTATAACCAACAATGTTTACTTTTTCTTTAATAGTGAGGTGCTTGTCAACTATAACTTTCAATATGTCTTACATCACAATTGGCAATTTAAGAAATCCATCTTTCAAATCTTTGGTTTTATCGTTTTTTCTGCTTTCAATCTCCAAAGCTCCTAACTCCATCTCTGCGACAACATATACGAAATCCATTTTTCTACCTATAGCTGTTGTATTTGGGTTTTGAAAATAGTTTTAAACAAAGTAGAAAGTACGATGAGACTGTGTTGTATCTTTATTCGGAATAAAGTAAAGAGAAAAAAAGAGATGATAGCACAGTCTATAATTATATATTAAAAAGTTGAAGTATTTTTAAACTGCATTGACCACATTTGATCAAGGTGTAACAGATCTTATAGTAACATTAGGTTCAACTCGAGATATTGTATTTAAGCACTGAATAGTAGCGTGGATACTACAAGATAATTAATCGTTGGCAGATAAGCGACAAACTCATGGTAGCGTGCAAATTGAATAGGAGTCTCACTATCCATTTGTTGAACAGGAGATTTTTAACCTTCTGTCAAAAGACGAACCTCATCCTCGTCTATGAGATCATCGCCCTCCTTGTCAGAAGTGGCGAGCATAGTCTCACTGTACTCTTCTCTATAATCAGAGTCATCACTATCCTCATCGGAATCCTGTACCTGAGTGTTTACTGTAGAAAGATCCAATGGAACAGGTTGTTTAAGTTGATGAGATTTACGATTGCGCTTTTTATGGGGATTTAAAGGACAATTTCTAGGGGAGCATTCGAAAGATCGGGTGGTCATTCTTATGACAACTGTAACAGATAATTCTAGCTTTAGATTTGGCACACATTCGAACTTGGTGTGATCCTCCTTGCGACAGTAGCGACACCAGATTGGCATATTGTTCCAAGTGGCAAGGAACACATCATCAGTCTCGCACCAGCTAATTTGATGACTAAGCTCTTGAAATCTGTTAACATCTGGAGTATTCTCGCTTTGACGGGTATTCAAGACAGCATAACCGGAACTCATGAAAAATCTTGTTGCAGAGTCCGTAACAATGTCCAAATCTATTATGGTTCCAAAAACTGCTAAACTTCTCTGAAGTTCTTATAAAGTATCTCTCTTAGGTAAAAGAGGCACGTTACTAAGTTTGAGGTTGACAGTTTTGGCGGAACCATCGAGAGAAGGACAAGAAAAAACCTTCAGCTTGGCATCTGAAAAAACTAAGCCGTTGTTGACAGTGTCGTTACAATCTTCTTGGCGTGTTATGTAAACCTCAAGATAACGGCGAGGTCCGTCAGTCAATGCTACACATGGGTAAACATTAAAGTGTTGTTCCTTAAGAAGGACCATACTCTGACTATCAGTGTATTTCCCTTCCACGGCGGAAATGACGAACAAGAGAGCTCCTTTAGTTCTATAAGTTCTGTAGATTCTGGTCTGCAAGATGCTCAAGGTGGGGAGCATCATCACTATGGGGAGGTATGATGTGATTGTGCATCAGAGACACTCTTGTTGCTGCCTTTACTGCTTGAGCATAGGACTTATTTTTCGCTTTGTTATTGGTTGGAGAGAAGCTAATCTCCCAGCAAGGGTGGTGAAGGGTGGTGAAGGGTGAGAATTGGGAAGAACCATGACTGGCACTCTATTCACGCAAGATCATTTGATAGTGATCTCTGTTCTAATCTCAGTATTTTTTCTTTAAACGGGTTTATCAACGTGTGAACTACTTTCGAGTACTGCCGCGCGGGGTATTCTATCGAGCTTCTCGTGAACAATACTCCTAGCGGTGAATAGAGTGCCCTAAGAGACCTAGCTGCACCTCTGCTATTCATTATGTGGTAGACTATCCATGCGAGGCTGGTAAGCTAACCTGAACGATCATTATAGGCATAGAGTATGGTCTCGTCATAGACAGTACAGCAACGCGTTCTATACTTGGCGAGATCTACGGTAGCCCCGGTGTTATCAGCTCTTTTGGGTTTAAAGGTCTATTCGATTGCTTTTCTTTTCCTCCACGATGCTAGAACAAGCTTATGTCCTGTGAGGGATGGATCCAAGCATTGTTCAGCAGCTTTGGTGAACGAAGGTTCTAGCTTTTCTTTATGAACTATTTAAACGAAAAAAGTAAACCAAAAGCTTATGTCTTTCCTTTTTCAGACAAATATCGCAGCCACACTGCAAGATATATTGTGCGCAGCATATCCTGCGCTTTTCTTTTGAGTTGTTCCTAACTTGGCAGTTGATTGTTCTTGTGTATACTTTATCTCAAAATGCCAGGCTTCAATGAGATACCTAGTGAAATTTTACAGCAGATATTTACATATGTTCAGAAGAGTGCCGAGTACAAGAAAAGTTGGATGGCACAATATCAGCTTGTTTGTAAGGGATGGAACCAAGTTGCAAAAACATGGCTGTATAGCTCAATAGATTTATACGACGATACGATTATAGAAAAATTTTTACACTGTATGAAAAACAGCAGCGCAGGGCACCTTACTCGAACCATATACCTTTACACAAGTTTCGAAGATTATGAAGCAGCAGAGCTTTACATCAATGAACTTGTTGAAGCTTGTTCAAACGTAGAGCGCGTTAAGAGCGCCATTAGGAACTATGATTTCTGGCGTACTCTTGCCACGGCCGCATCAAAGCACTGGCCTCATATAAAGGAACTTACTGACCCTTTTGGCTTAACTGAACACCATAATCACTTTGACTGTTACAACACACTTATTTCGCTTTTTCGCCATTCGCTCACTGACCTCTATCTACCACCAGAGCATCCTTCTACTCCAATAATGAAAGAACTCTGTCAGCAATTACCAGAGTTTAGCAACTTAACACACTTGACTGTCAATATGGAAATCTTTTGGTCATTAATAGATTATGATGAAATAATCCAGCTTTGTCCTAACTTGACATCTTTAAACGTAAAATCAAAGACGTCTTACGAGGATGCGGGGAGCAAAATACCAACCACTCTTGAAATATTGTCTACACAGCCACATAGAAGTATCAAGACTTTACGCGTGTGTTGGGCCAGTCATCTAGGCATTGTTGAATACATCATGCACAAGTTTCCCAACCTCCAGGATCTGGCATTGGCATCTTGCATCTATCCCAATATTGGATATCAATTGGAAGGGTATTTCGATAATATCGGCGATAGGTTTATAGAATATCTAAACTCAATGCAAACATATGAAATTGATGCAATGGGAACATTTTCTTTGCTTGAAGCGTACCTAAAGCACACACCCAACGCACATATTGGTTTTAGCAATGTGTCGACTTACTTTGTGAACTTTTACTTGAAACAGACAAGTATAAAAAAAACAGCAATGATACGTTTTGAAAGCGATCCGGAGTATAAAGAAAAGTTCTTACAGATGCTCAAGAGGCACCGACATAATGTCACAACGTTTACCTTGGATCTCGAACCAGACCCTAGCGATAATACCGCATGGATTGAAGATATTCTCACTACCTGTACACAAATGAAGGATTTTCACTACTGGACATTTGAGCCTTTCCAGCCGCCATCACAAGCTGCAATAGATGCAGATGTGCCTTTGAATTCGACACTAGATACTCTTACACTGAGAGTGCGTGAAATAGAAAGTGGGTCACTTGCTGGTTACTTGCGTCTCTTGCCGTCAGTACGTCATGTAAACGTTAAAATTATTTGCCTCTCTATGGATGAAGTTGAAAGTAGAGTGGATATGCTATTTGATTCCTTTGATACTGCACCTTCGAATGCTTGGTCTTCTCAAGGTCATTACAGTAGTTTAACAGATGTGTTTGGTAGAAAGGCGCTAATAGAAATTGATGATCGTTTGTCAGATAAAGAGATATACTTGGTAGACATACAACGTGAAAATAGAACAACTAAGAAATGGACTGAAACAGCGAACGAGAACCCTTTGATCAAAGTTTTCGTCGACATAAATCCGAAAGATATTTATGATATGTACACTAGGTGAAAACTTATGGACAACCTATCCTAAAATAATTTTTGGCTTTTTTTATTCTCTTCCAGTCCAAAAGGTGTACATGACAGGTCTATAGGAGACAGCTCCGGGTAGCGTGTATTATGCTGCTTGTGAATGAAAATGACCAGAATAAAATATGGCTGACGATGAGAGGGAATAAGTACAAAAGTTTTAAGTGTTGCTTTATAAAATAGCTAGTATTTATTAAATAACGAGTAAATTTTCCTTTGGATTTGATTACGGCAGCTATGTGATCAGGTATCCTGTCAATATAGCTTCTACAAGTTTCTTTATCCAACTTATTCCATTCCAAGTCAACTCGTTCCCACAGTTCATCGATGTTTCTTGCCTTTCGTTCGTAAAGGCTGAGTCTAAGTTTTAGTATATGCCATATGTGCCCTATGGGATTCAGATCCGGACTGTTAAGCGGCCAATCGTTGATATACCGGACGTTGTTTTGTTCTAGCCAGGGTAATGTAGATTTAGGCTTGTGTTTAGGATTGTTATCCTGTTGAAGGTAAACGTTGCGCTTGTCCATATGGTAATACTTCAATGTTTCCATGTATGTTGTCCCAAGAACATGTTGGTAAACCAGCGAGTCCATATTGCCATCGTACATCTGACACGCATATCCTGGTCCTTTGCTTGTTATGCATCCCCACATGATCAATTTACTGCCGCCATGCTTCACTGAAAGCTCTATGTGATGAGGACGAAGAACATCCCCAGGCTGGACCCAATAATATTTACACCCATCAGATCCCCAGATACTGATCTTTGCTTCATCAGAAAACATTACTTGATGCCATTGCTCGATGGGCCAATTCTGATACTTCTTTGCCCATGCTAGCCTCTGCTTGCGGTGATTGTTGATCAAAAGAGGCTGCTATTTTTTACGTCTAGCATGGAATTCCATTGATTTAAGGACATTTGTTGCTGAACGGTAAGTCATGGAATAGCCAAATTCCATGAGTGTCCGGTGCACCTCCTTGGCTGCCTTTAGATTCCCTCTAACCAGTAATACCTTCATGTACAGTGGGTCAAAAAACCATTCCGGTGTTTTTCAAAAAATTGCTTGTATCACTGTAAAGAAAGAAACATAAATAACTTACATGTCCTTTCGTGATATATTATTTTTTAACCTTTTCTGTATATCTTGGTGAAATCAGTACTTTGAATTGACAATTAGATCTAATTGCACAGCATGGAAAAAATGAATAGTCCACTGGGACAGTTTTTCAACTGTTACAAATTTTATTAATATTTGGTGTTTCCACCTTTCGCATCTATCACAGTTTTCACTCTTGCAGGCATACTGTCTATATATTTACAGCATATATCAGCGTCGAATGTATTCCATCTATTTTGTACTCTTTCCCACAGTTCATGAACACCTCTAGGTCTCTGTTCATACAGTGCTAATTTCAACTTCAAATATCTCCAGATGTGCTCAATAAGGTCGAGATCTGGAGATTGTGCTGGCCAGGGAAGAACTGTATACTTTTTTTGTTCAGATACTTTTTGGTTGCTTTTACTGTACTTTAGGATTATTGTGAACTTCATTCATTCCTGTATCGCTAGAGGATGCTTCATCGGGTTCTTCTAAATGCTCAAAAGAATGATGGGCCTCATCCATTTCAGCATCAGAGTAAACCTCTGCAGTATCCAAGGCAGGAGAGGTTGATCGAGAGGTAGAACTGGGAGAATTCTGGTTAACCTCTTGAGTAGATTGACTAGAAGACTCAGTATTGGCATATTTGGATAGTATGTGCGAGGGATTATGTACAGGTGGATCAGTTTCCTCAGAGATCTCTGGGTGTTGGTCCTGCACTAGGATGGCCTCCTGAGACTTAGGAGTTATTGTCGAATCATCCTTTTCATCACTTGGTGTTTCTGTCGTTGTGATCTCAGATTCACTTGAAACAGGCTGAGTTGAAGAGGACGGGCGTGCTACAGAACGACCATTACGGCGTCGTTTAGCAGCGGATGTTCGTTTAGGACAATCTGCCCGAACATGACCACGTTTGAGACAGAGAAAACAGACACGCTTGCCGCTAGGGGATTTAGGGCAACTGGAAGCGATATGGCCAGATTCATGACAATACTTACAATAAGTAGGCATATCATTCCAATAAGCCAAAATAAATAGTTTGCCTGATCGAGAGGCGCCTGGGTCAACCCAGGTAATCACAGAGAGAGCTCCAAAAAGGGGGCCTCATCTTGAGCAAGTGATTGCTTTGATACATCGAGGGCTGCATATCCAGAACTCAAGAAAGTGCTTGTGGCATTATCCTTGACAACACCAATATCTCGAACCATGCCATAGTTACTGAGTGTGGCAGTTAAGCCAGCAAGAAGCTCTTTTGGCCGAAGCCAAGGTAAACGTTGAAGGCTCACTTTTTTTAAAATGGAGCCAGGTGCCATGGCATGTGCAGGCTTAATGATCATCTTGCCATTATCAAATTTCAAGCCGGTAGCGAAAGCATGTGAACGATGTCCGTCAATATCAAAATTGACCTCTAAGTAACGGTTCGTTCCAGAACGATGGACCAATTGTCCAACAAAGCCTTCAAACTGATCAAATGCTAATTTGTAGAGATCCTTGTCGGATTTCTTGCGACAAGTAACATCGAAAAGCAAAGAGTCAGGAGACTGAGATACTCCCCAGTAAATGGTTTCAATAACGATAGGATCCATGTCATTTGGATCTTGAGATGTGGAAGATCGAGAACTGATCTTTTCCCGAGGACAAGAGAGTAAACTTTCTTGAACTTTGCTTCGATTATGATGTACTTTAGAGTACAAAACAGGTTGGGACGGATTAGATCGTTAAGATGAGCTCACTTGAGGAGCTAAATGAGCTTGAGTGCCACTTTTGTCAGGTGGCTTGGTTTTATTATGCGAAAGAAACGTTTTATAATCAAATCATCCGCTCTACCAACAGGTAAACTTCGGACCCAGCAATATAACACCTTTTTCTTTGGGCGAACTTTGAAATTCTAGTCTTCAGTACATTCAGGGTGGTAAAATAGGTTAAATTGAGGTATAGGGACATGAAATGCTTATGAACCTTCACGCCAGTCTTGGGCTCACCAGTAAGCACCATTCTCTTCATCAATGACTTGCTGGTTTCGCTTAAAACAGCAGATCTTCCACAAAGGTTAACCGGACGCAAAATACCCCATGCATCACAATAGCGCGAAACAGTGGATTTAGATACATGTAAACGCTGGGCAATTTCTTCAAATGACATGTCGGATTCAGGCAAAAGAGAACGAGGGTTGCTTTGTAAATCTTGAAGTAAAGAACGAGTCATTTAAGCTGAATTTTTGTATAAAGATACTAGGAAAGAGAGTAGAAAGACGTGTCAATGCATTTATATACTTACGAAACTTTGCATATATGCTAAAAGGGTCTATTTAATTATTACAAATAATTAATAATAACAGTAGGCTTATGCATTTTTTCGATATTCTAGGGGGCTCTTAAAAAGCCGTTTCAATGTACCAGTAACATTTGAAGAGTTATGTCTTTTAGACAAAGTGATTGCAACAGAGGAAAAAAAAACTGTGGACTTTGTAAAGAATAATCAGAGCTTCCGTTGAGTATAAGTTGTGTATGGGCAGCATAATCATAAAGTGAGTTACACACGAAGAACCACAAAAGAGGAAAACACTGAAACGGCTTTTAACCCACTGTATATCCTCGTCTTCCGGCACTGGTAGGACTGTATTGGTGAATTCGACATCAATGAAGTGCTCTCACTGATAATGTTGTTCGAATACAGTGGAGGAGGACCAATTGTTAAGAGTAACAATGTCGTCAAGGTCGACTCCAGCATGGAGAACAGCAGAAGATGCCAAGGAGCGGAGATTTGCCCGTGGTTCACTAGTAGAAATCTGAATTAAGCAACGTATCCAAGAACTGATAGTCGTAACCTTGATAATTTGTGTCGTCATATGGGTGTTGACAAAGAAAGAGTTGATCATTGGCGGAGAATTCAAATGAGTAAGACGATCTCTAACGGCCAGAAACGTAGCAACAGGACATAATGAGGGGTCGTGATGGCTGTAGACGCAGAAGGGGTTGATGATACGACGTCCACCACGTCGTTCCTTGGGCGCTACAACTTGGAATGAAAGGCACTTGCAATTGCGTTCAATTTGGACATTTGCTGTTGCAAAATCGATTTTGTGAAGATCTGAAGGTCTCAAGAAGGCAGCCATACCCAAGAGAAACGCCAATTTTTGCTGTAGATGAGACAGTGGAGTAGAAAGGCCGTTGATATCAATTCGGCGCACTGCTCTAAGTGAAGGGTTCATGTCAACAGTAGGGCGATGAATTGGCTGGGGAGGAGCCTTGGACCTGAGAGAAGCGATGAGCGAATTTATCATGACTCTTGAACGTAAAGAGGAGGGATGTTCATGCAAGTGAGTGACTGCTGAGCGGAATAAACAAATGGTCGAGTGATAATAGCCACGGACTTGAAACATTTCTGAAAGAAAGTTGGTAAGATGAACATCGGTGAAGGATGTCAGTGAAATGTCTTGAGCAAGAGCTCATTCGATGAAAATGGTCTGACCACGCTTATAAGATTTATTGGTTGTAGTATATGTCAGGCGTGGTTCTTGTAGTAAAGAAGTGGACATGACTGTTAGTCTCGGTGTTGAAGATGAAGCCCTGAGAGCCGCCAAAAGAAGAGTTTCCATTGAGGCTGAAGTGGTCATGGCGTCAGTGTCGTGGTGGTTTGTATGTCGGCGTGAGACAGAAAAAGAGGAGGGTGAATCGCCAAAGGTTATAGCATAGGGAACCATATTGCTGACGGCCAATAAGGAACTACCACTGTAATTACCGGGACTTCCTCTCTCTGGATCTTCTCCAGGCAGCGCAAGATCAGATTCCAAGGGGGTTGGCGTACGGATTCTGGAGGTTGTTTCAAGGAATGGTGAAGGCATCGATCCTCCAAGCTCCTGAATCGCGTTTCCACGACACGTACTTTTGGAGGAGGTTGCTTGTTCGGTCCGCAAACAGATCCACCCCGTGAGGACTCCATTGCGGCTAAAGGAGGTTGTCGAACACTTCCGATTTCACTTGCCAAAGATTTTTTGTAAAAGATCTTCTTGACTCGTAATCTGCTTTGCAGTTGTGTATACCTGATACGTGGCTGAATACGAGCATTAGATCTCGTTGGAGGTACCACTTCCACAGGGCTGCTGCAAGTGTCATCAAGCTGAATGATCTCGTTCCCTCTTTGAAGTATTGATCAGAGCAATGGAAAACTATAAGAGAAGTATAGGTCGATGAGTCTCTATATAACCTCTTTATTAAGATCAAGACGAGAGAGAGAGCCCAATATTACAAACAGCGTCATTTTACATGAAAACAGAATTATTAAGGAACTGACTTAATTATGGCCAATGATAATAACGTGTATTATTGTCAGTATCTTTGTATTATTCATTCTTAGAGTATAGATTTATAGTAATCTCATACGACAAGATGAAGTACCTATAGGGTAAACACGACACCCTTGCTTGTTTATGTAGGCCAAAGAGGTAGTGTTGTCCGTGCGAATCAGGACTGTTGTGTTCGCCAGGTGAGGGAAGGCTTGGAGGGCAAGGAAGGCTGCTTTCAATTCTCGCCAGTTGATGAACATCTGTGCTTCCTGTGTAGTCCAGTAATCGTGGGCCCGATGAGTTAGATAGGCACATCCCCAACCTGTGTTGCCGGCATCGGCATAGTGTGTATGTTCTAGTGTTGAAGGAAGAAGAGATCGACCATTCCACCGTTTGAGGTTCTTGAGCCACCATTGTAGTTCCTGGATGCTCTCGTCGGACAACAAGTGTGGGTGATTCCAGTCTGGGTGAGACTTCATGATGTGATTCTTCAGTTGCAGCAAGTGTTGTGTGTAAAGTCGCGCAGGAAAGACCGCGAAAGCTGCTGCTTGTATCCTCATAATGACACTCTGTATGATGTGTGGGGTTGCTGTAGGTTGTTTGATCAGTTGTTGAATGGATTTCCGTAGGTCCCAAAGCTTCTTGCCAGGCAAACGGGCTGTCATCGTGTGTGCATCCAATTCAAAGCCAAGGTGTTCCAATATTTGTGTTGGTTGAACCTGAGACTTCTTCAAGCTGACCAACCATCCTAGGGATGTCAAGCATTGGAGCATCATCTGTGTGTGTTGGTTTACTTCGGCTTTGATCTTGCCTAGAATGATCCAGTCGTCGAGATAAGCACTCAGATGGATACCTTGCTGACAGATCCACTCTAATATGGGCTTGGCCATCTTGGTAAACCAGTAAGGCGCGATAGACAGGCCGAAGGGTGTCGTCTTGAACTGGTAGACAGAGCCTTTCAAGTAGAAGCGCAAGTAGCGTTGATGCTCGGGGTGGATCGGCAAGTGAAGAAAGGCATCGGATAAATCGATCGATGTCATGTAGTCACCAGGTTGTACCATAAGAGAGATTTGTTGGATGTTTTCCATTTTGAAGTGGAGGCAATCGACATATTAATTCAGTGCCCCTAGATTGAACACTAGTCGACATCCGCCGGCCTTCTTCGGGATGGTAAACATGGGGCTGATAAAACCTGGAGATAGTTGATGGTGGGGCACGGGTTCTATTGCTTGTTCGGTGAGGAGGTCGCGAATGGCTTAGTCCAACTGAAGTTGTTGGTTCTAGGACCGTGGATGTTGGTGCGAGGTGCAGTCTGTTGAGAGAGGTGGTGGAGTGCGAAAAGGTATTTTGAAGCCGTGTTGAACGATGGTATTCACCCAATTGTTGTGAAAAAGCCGATCCCAGTGGGGCGAGAACAGCTGGAAAAAACCGCTTACAGGAGGCTGGGAATGAGATGCCGAGAGTGTTACTGGCGACTCTGCTGCCGAAAGGTTATTCTTTGGATGTGCACCAGTAGACATTGTCTGACGGTTGCCCTGCTGACGGGAATGTGAATAACCGCCGTGCTGAGACGACGAACCTGGCCGAAATAACGACTGCGTATCAGCAGTAGAGGAAGCATGGCAGGTGCCGATCGTGCTATTACCAAATTGGGTAGGTCAAGAAAATTGTTCATTAGAAAATCGTTTTGAGGAGCGAGGACCAATACGAGCTTCTCGCAGTCCCTTGGCTGCAGACATCTTTTGCGTGATTGCTTGATGGGAATTTTCACTGGCCATGGTATATTTCTTCTGGGTGCTAAGGGCAGGGGCAGTAAAGCGAGGATTTACTGCACGCAAAGCAATCTTGTTCCGGTTGTACGTAACGGTTGCACAAGCATTGATAAGCAACGTCCGAGCGTGGTTGAGGATATCAAGGTGGCGTCCGAGTGACTCCGGGGGCACATTGGTGGATTGCAACAATTCATTACCCAGGATGTCCAAGGGACGGAAGACACCAGATAGAAAGTACTGGAGATCCCGCAATGAAGAATCTTCCAGTTGCTGAGTCTTATTCATGCAACGTTGCGCCGCTGGCAAAGTGGAAGGAGGTTTGTATTCAATATTGCGCAGCGCAGGGTACGATTTAATAAGCTCCCGACGTTCATCATCAGTGATAATGTGCTCGGTCGAGAAGAGATATCGGTCTAATTGTAAGCCTTGGGCCAGAAACTCAGGAGGAGGCCAGTCAAATTGGGGGCGAATGCCTAAAGAGTGCCAAGGGCTTGGGCAAGGTGTAACAAATCCATCCTCATCTGTGGATCCGATGTGTTTTGAGGCATAGTAACCTGCTGAGAAACCATTAGCTGTTCCAGAAGCTGGCGGATTTCTTGCAATTGCTGTTGCAGGGTGGTAAATCCAGCGGTTTCTTGATTATGAGACATGTGTAAGTGAATTATCAAATCTGACGGTAATGACCTAAGCGGAAAAGATGATCAAGGAACAATTATAGAAAAACTTAGACGTTTATTGTATTATTATTTAAGTTCCACTTAATAAACCAATAAGATGATTAAAGCATATGTATTATTCTTCCTTGTGTTTGTCCAACGATCTCAGGTAATTCTTGTGAGAATACCTTTAACCTTGAATCACATTTTGATTGGCTGATGCTTTATTCACGCATAACATTTAATCATCGAAATCATTACACATGTTCCTAACACGGCCAATGATCTTCTCATTAACGTGTGAGATACTTTTCAGTACTGTCGCACGGACAAACAAGTAGGGTTTTTATGGGGTGTTTTCAGCGAGCTTGTCGCGAACAATATCCCTAGTGTTGGATAGAGTGCCTCCAAGAGACCTGGCTGCACCTCTGCTATTGATTATGTGGTAGACTTTCCATGTGAGACTGATAAGCTGACCTGAACGATTATTATAGGCATAGAGTATGGTCTCACCATAGGCAGTACAGCAATCGCGTTCTATACTTTGCGAGATCTACGGTAGCCCCGGTGCTATCAGCTCTATTAGGCTTAACGGCCTATTCTTTTTTTTTTCTTCACAATGCTAAAACAGGCTTACGTTCTGTGGGGGATGGCTCCAAGCTATATGTTGAATGGCTTTGGTGAACGAAGAGTCTATCTTTTTTTTATGAACTATTTAAACGAAAAAAGTTTATGTCTTTCCTTTTTCAGATAAATATCACAGCCACACTGCAAGATATATTGTGCGCAGCGTATCCTGCGCTTTTCTTTTGAGTTGTTCCTTACTTTGCAGTTGATTGTTTTTGTGTATACTTTATCTCAAAATGCCAGGCTTCAATGAGATACCTAGTGAAATTTTACAGCAGATTTTTGCATATGTTCAGAAGAGTGCCGAATACAAGAAAAGTTCGATGGTACAATATCAGCTTGTCTGTAAGGGATGGAACCAAGTTGCAAAAACATGGCTGTATAGCTCAGTAGAATTATGCAACGATACGGTTATGAAAAGATTTTTACACTGTATGAAAAACAGCAGCGCAGGGCACCTTACTCGAACCATATACCTTTACACAAGTTTCGAAGAATATGAAGCAGCAGAGCTTTACATGAATGAACTTGTTGAAGCTTGTCCAAACGTAGAACGCGTTAAGGGTCCCATTAGGAACTATGATTTCTGGTGTGCTCTCGCCATGGCCGCATCAAAGCACTGGCCTCATATAAAGGAACTTACTAATCCTTTTTTATTCATTAAACGCCGTAATTACTTTGACTGTTACAACACACTTTTGCTTTTTCGCCATTCGCTCACTCACTTCTATCTACCACCAGAACATCCTTCTACTCCAATAATGAAAGAACTCTGTCAGCGATTACCAGAGTTTAACAACTTAACACACTTGACTATCGACAACATGGAAATCTTTTGGTCACTTATAGATTATGATGAGATAATCCAGCTTTGTCCTAACTTGACATCTTTAAACGTAAAATCAAAGACGCCTTATGAGGATGCGGGGAGCAAAATACCGACCACTCTTGAAATATTGTCTACACAGCCACATAGAAATATCAAGACTTTATGCATGCGTTGGATCAGTCATCTAGGCATTGTTGAATACATCATGCACAAGTTTCCCAACCTCCAGAATCTGGCATTGGCATCTGTCGACTATCCCAATATTGAATATCAATTGGAAGGCTATTTTGATAACATTGGAGATAGGTTTATAGAATATCTAAACTCAATGCAAACATATGAAATTAATACAATGGGAACATTTTCTTTGCTTGAAGCGTACATAAAGCACACACCCAACGCACACATTAGTTTTAGCAGTGAGTCGAGTTTTCGTATAAGTGTTTGCTTGAAACAGACAAGTATAGAAAAAACAGCATGGATACGTATCAGTAACAAGCCAGAAAGAAAAGAAAGGTTCTTACAGATACTCAAGAAACACCGACATAACGTCACAACGTTTACCTTGAATCTCGAACCAGATCCTAGCAACAGTACCGCATGGATTGAAGATATTCTCACTACCTGTACGCAAATGAAGACTTTCCACTACTGGACATTTGCGCCTTTCCA
>JAMYHX010000568.1:0-24891 GCA_025529335.1 Rhizopus sp. PT2906
CAAGCTCCATTTGAACCTTGCAAGATCATATTCCAATTTAGTTTGCCAATCTGGTGCCTTTTCTTGCTCTATCATAGGTTCATCATTATTTAGTGCTGGTGGCGATGACAACAGCAAAGGGGGAGAAGAAAAAGATGAAGGGATCAGGGGAGATGCAGGTGCATTAGGAGGTTGAGAAGGGGAAGGGTCGTTTAGGACAAGCGTCAATTTGGCCAGGATGTTCGTTTGCATATCTAAGATATGATCCATTGTCGTATTCGTATGGTTCTTTAACTGCAACACTTGGCTTTGAAGTTTCATCAGCTCATAATCATTAATATGATGATGATTGGAAAGTAATGTCTGTAGGATCTTTTCCTGTTGTTTCAAAAAGGATTGCTTCCATCGCTCCTCTTCGTCTTCTTCTTGTATTAGTTTCTCCTTGATGGATGTAGGAATGGGCGACGAAGGATGATCATCCGTTGCTGTTGTCGTCGTTGTCGTCGTTGAGCTGTTGTTACTATTGGCTGACTCTTTCTTTTGTTTATGGGCTGTACTACTCTGTATGTCTGTATTTACAATGACATTTCGATCACAACCTGCACAGATGTGCCTTCGCAGTTGATCACACTCATGATGATGTAAAGCCTTTACTCATTATTATGTGTAAGTATATAAAGCAAATGTTTATCTCGAAAACATCAAAGTTACCTCAATCGATTGTTGTTTTGGTGCTATCGAATGAGTCAGCTCAGGGGATTCAAGGGACGGCTTCTTCTCTATGGCCGGGCCACTGCTTGGTGCCCAAGAGCTTCTTCTTTTTTGTGAAACATCTTGTAGATATTTACTGTCTACTTTAAAGTTGTTTAGCGATGGTTTTCTGCTGATCACTCGTCGCTTAGATTTATTAATTAATGGCTGTGGTGATGGTGATGGGGATGGGGATTTGATGACCATTTTAGCAAGACTAGATGCTGTATTCCGTGTGAGACTGCTTGTATCTGTCATGGAACCTTCCATTGAAATGGGCCGAATACTCTTACGACGACCCGTTGGTGGAAGAACAGTGGTTGGAGGTTGTACGAGCATGATGTATGAATGAAATGTATACAATACAGAGAAAGAAAGAAGGATTAAAAGAAAAAAGAGGAGAATAGAGAAGAAATAAATAGAAAAAAAGGGAAGAAAAAGGAAAAAGTGTTTTATCCATGCTACAGATAAATAAATAAAAAAAACCTCTGCTTTTTTTTTTTTTACAAGATAAATGTACTTCATATATTATTATACACCCATGACGATTGGCCTGGGAACTTGACAAATTAAACCCTCTTCGGGAGGGAAAACAAGTACAAAAGATGAGGTTTAAAGAAAGGTCTTCCCCGGATTTTCAAACAAGAGTTTTGTTTATGAAGGGTTGCATACCCTTTTCATGCAGTTTCCTGCAGAAAGTTTAAAATAAGAGAGTAAACATAAACGTTTGTACATTTATTATGACAAAAAGTAGAAACGTCATTTTTATCAATAGGATCTGACGCCCCAATGACTTTCCCCTTGATATTGTCTTGCCTTGGTAACACAATTAGAGTATTCATAGCAACAGTAATGTGCCTGATGATTTTATATTTTTTTGATTTTATTGGCGGAAGCCGCCACTGAACGCAAAGGGCACAAAGATGAATATACCAAATATGGAGAATAACCAAATCATCAATGTTTTATATGCATGCATCCATTGTTTATACTTTTCATGCTGAACCTGATTGTTCAATCTGTTCAGATGACCAGGTAAATTCATGTATATTGAATGAACTGCTTCGAGTCGCTTCTTTATCAGTTTCAAGTCGACATCCACTTCATAAAGTAGCGTCCGATTACCCTTTATGAATAGAGATGCGTCCACATGATCTTCATTAATGTGCCGCAGCCATGCCCTAGAAACGTCCTTGTCTAATTCATGTAGTTTCACCTGATATTTTAATATCTCATGCCGGTTACGTTGAATTCGAAATAATTGCGCATCAAGTAAGTGTTGCTTCCCTTTGATGCCAAGTATAGCGTTATGAATCAACCGAGGTACTACATTGTCTGCAGGCAAGAGATCAGATGGAGGTATAGATGGAAAGGAAGCATCGTTTGGCATTTTGATCATTTCAATCTGTCGTCTGATCTGCAACCATCTCGTGTCTAGCTTCTTCTTGTATACACTGCTCATCCTCTGAACATTATTTCTCTTTTTATTTGTCAATTTCTTCTTTTTCTTTGAGAATCGGATATAAAGCGGCCTTTTGACTATATTGTTTCTTTCGTTCCTTAACAATTTTGGAGATTGAACTGTAAGTTGTTAGCCCTTTTCTCCTCTGTTTTCTCCTTTTCTTGTTACATTTTAACAAAGTCTTTTGATGATCAAACAAACTTTGCAATGGCCATTTTGGTTTTCTCTGCTTCTTTTTTCCTGCCTTCCATTTGCTTACTAATCCCTTGATCTTATTGTGATCCAATGATCTTTTCATTTTTTCGGAGAGAAAAAAAATATGCCAAGACACACTTTTCTTTCTAATATTCTAATCTTGGCTGTGCATGTCAAAAAGAAAGATTAGCTGCTCCAGCTGTCGCTCCAAGAAACTAAAATGTGACGGAGGCAATCCATGTGAACGATGTAAATATAAAAACATAGAATGTATATATGCAAAACCAGGACAAGTCGGTCGACCACCCAAGAATGCAGTTGTAAATAAATTTATCTTGGCTCGACCTGATAACGCAAGATGTCGAGAATTCATATTTGAACATGTCTCCAATCTATCTCCTACACGATACTTGAAGGATAACCAGTCGCAAGGCCTCGATTATTATCTCACTTATTTATATAACCAGCAATTTTTACCTGAAGGCAGCAAGTTTGCAAAATTATTAAATTCTTCAACAAGCCCTCAGGAGCGTCCGATGCGGTCAAAGACAATATTGAAAAAGACGCATAGGCAGCTCGATTTACAGATTGACGACTTGGCACAATACTTTAGTTGGATGAGTGCTGACATTTCAGCCATTATGGCACAACGTCTTTCTCGACTAAGGCTGTCTTACTATAACTGTATAGAATTCGTAGCCACTGCACTCAACAGTGACCCATCCACAAGTTTTTTCGAACCACCTTCTTCAGCACTTGTCCTAAGTAATCCGCTCAATTCATTACCGCCACACCAGGCACTGCGGCTGATCGACTATTTCTTTCACATTCACCCATACTCCATCATGATTAATAAAACCATGCTCCTTCAGGCTTACTGGACAGATACGGCCGATCCAATCTTGCTGTCTGTCATCTACGGCACCACTCTCTTTTTATCCCCCATCTTGGAGGGAGAACAACTTTTGCTGTGGAGAAAGGAAAATTTGAACAACCGTAATCCGTTCTTGGATTATGCTCACGTGTTGCTCTCAAAAGCGTCGGCAGAGGCAACCTTAAGTCGCTATCAGGCTGTTGTTCTGCTTGGTTTGTTTGAAATAACGTTTGGATATGCTAAAAAGGGAACATCTCTCTTTGCACTCTCGTACATGATTGCAGAAAAGTTAGGCTTGTTCAACAACACTTTACCTCCAGGATTGACACCTGTCGAAAAGGAACTATTGCTTATTACTTTCTGGGCAGTATTTCAGTGTACTGTTAGAGGATGCGTTGAACGTAAGGAAGAATATACAGGAAAAAGAAAGACAGCTTGGGGCTAATGCTCATTCTTTGTAGTTGTGCAGATTCCACGTGTCACTCTCGGCCATCAATTACATCCATATCCACCCATGAATGTACGAGAATCTCTATCGTATCAATTAGATATTCAGAATGGAAACAATAGAGCATTTAGACACTATGATTATATTGTAGAAACATTCTATATTCAATCCGTAATTGCAAAGACATGCTGCATGATCATATTTACGTTACCACATGAAGCAGACAATGAGACGGTAGAACAAGAAATACAGCATATCTTGAATAATCTTTATGGATTTATACAGCGAAAACAACAGCAGATGTCAAAGCTTCAAGCATTTACCCTCGAGCTATTCCATTACTTTTTTGCCATAACTTTGTTATTCTTGAAGAGAACATTAGGGAGTAAACACTTCAAGATTCAACAGCCTCCGTCCTCATTGCCTCGTCTGGATCTTTCTGATCCAGAAAATGTGCGGTGCATCTATCAAGCACTACCCAATGCTATGGCTATCATCAATAAGACAAATGATTTTCTCAACAGCAATTCAGCAAGCCTCTATCAGCCTGGTCTTTTACCTCGTGGTTTGATGTTAACTACTTTAGACGCCGCATCGATTGTTTTGATGAATCACTACACACTAGAGCCAACACCGATTGTTCGCCAATATATAGAAACAATTGATGTCATTTTATCACGCCGAGATGCTTGGAAGACGTTGGACATATCAGAGGTCGCTAAACTAGAAATTCAGACGTTTCTACAAAATCATATGCCACAAAGTGATTCATCTTCAATTGGAAGTCCATCAATGGATATGATGTCATCTCTCATCCCGTTTGATTTATTTGATCCAGCAACACTTTGGATGAATCCAATTGACCTTCTTCAAGACAATACATTTGATATCACTTCATGCTTAGATTCTTCTGCTTTAACAACAGCAACCATAGACACAAACTGGCTAAACGGCGAATTTGATTTGTTAAACTCAAACTTTATGCAATAACAATATCTTGTGTTACTTTCGCCCCCTATAATTTTTAAGCCCACTTTTTTTTTTTTCTGTGTTTTCTTGCTTTTCTTTCTTTAAGAGAAAACAAAGAACATGTATCAGCCACAGCAAGGACAACAACAACAACAGTATTATCCACCACCTCCAACCATGCAACAAAATCAAAATTATCACCCACCACCAGAACAACAACAGTATCCACCGCCAGATTATAATACGTCGTACCAACAGCAAGCACCTTATTCCGAAGAACCAAACAAAGGCATCAAACCCTCAAGTGGATGGAATGATGTCTGGGCTACGGTACTTTGGTTAATCAATTTGGGTGCATTTATTGGATTATCTGTCGTTGCCATTAGTACATACAAAAGCCATGGCACAACCTACGGGGGTGTCCAATCATCAAATCCTTATCCTAGATTAACCTTTGATACATCTACTTTTGCCATCTTTGGATACGCGGCTGTAGTTGGATTTGGTATTAGTTTATTATATTTGATTATTGCCAACATGTAAAATATAAAAAATTGACAAAGGAATGTGTTATTTTTCTTACAAGATTCATTAGGATTCCTGGCCCATTGATCTACATCACGTTCATTGGGTCGATCATTGTTTACTTTGGAGTGACAATCTATTACTTTGTTAGACATTATTACTCAGCAGCTATCGTCTTTTTGATCTTTTCGTGTCTTTATGCTCTTTGCTTTTTTTGGTGGAGAAGTAGAATCCCTTTTGCGACAGGCAAGTCATATTTCGTGTTTTGTTTCTAAAACTAACCAAAAAATGACAGTCATGCTAAAGACCATCGTGGGTATCACTCGAAAGTATCCAAGCACCATCTTCACTGGTATCCTATCGCTCATCATTCAAACCGCATTCTCATTCTGGTTCATGTTTACCGTCATCGGTATCTATCAAGCATGGTACAGCTCAAGTAGCAATAACTCTCGATTGAATTGTGCTATGGTCTTTTTGGTCTTTTCGTTTTATTGGACTTCACAAGTGATTACCTATGTAACTCATGTCACGCTTGCGGGGCTCTTTGCCACCGTCTATTTCCTAAACGACGGTATCAAACATCCTATCTGGGGCAGTGCCAAACGCGCTCTGACCACTAGCTTTGGTTCTATTTGTTTTGGATCTCTCTTGATTGCCCTCATCAACCTGGTTCGATTCTTTTTACGCGTTGCTCAATCCAATACGGATAATCCATGTGCTGCATTCTTTATTTGCATCATCCAATGTATAGTCAACTGCTTTGCTGGGTTATTTGTAAGTGTGTAGTCATCAAACAAACCTATATCCTGACTTTTTTTTTTTTTTTTTTTCTTTCTTTCTTAGGAATGGTTCACTTATTATGCCTTCAGTGGTGTAGCAATCTACGGTAAACCGTTTATTCCTACTGCTCGAAACACATGGAACATGGTCAAGGACCGTGGTATTGAAGCCATGATCAATGACAACTTGATTGGTAATGTCTTGTTTATGGGAGGACTACTCGTAGGTGTTCTTTCTGGTCTATTAGGATACATTTATCTGGAAGTAAGCAGACCTTCATATAATGCCAATGGAGGCATGACGCCTGTTATCGTCATGATGTGTTTCTTGATCGGTGCTTCCATGTTTTCAACCGTTGCGACTGTGATTTCGAGCGGTGTGGCTACCACTTTTGTTTGTCTTGCAGAAGATCCAGATGCTTTGAGGAGGTAAAGAAGAAGATAATATATATATATACATGTACTGATTTATTTTTGGGATATTAGGTCAAAGCCTGAACTCTATGAAAGTATTCGCCAGACTTGGCCAAGAGTCGTTCAAGGCGTATAGTTTAAGATACACATTACACGTTTTTATTAATTTACTATACAAATACTTTTTTTAATCATTGTCTATTCTGATTTAGACTTCTTTTCTATTTGACCTTCTTGTTTGTCTTCATCGTCTCTTTCACGTTTATTCTCATTTTCCGTCTCGTCATTCTCAGTTTTCCGTTTAGCCTGTTGTTCACTGGTCACTTTTCGGTAATAATCCATTAATCCGAAAATTTGGCTTGAAGACACATTAGTTTCTTGATAAAATGCGACTCTTTTTTCTTTTTCTTACCACAAATCCTCTGTTGACTTTGATTTCTGCATGCTTCGATATAACTCGGATCTTGTATGATCAGAGTCTTCAGTGTTCATGCACAGAATGACATATTTTGTATTCTGAAAGACATTCTCAGTATCGACGCACTATAAAGTGTGTTATCATCTTGCTGATAGAGAAAAAAAAAGGAGGGGAACTGACCTTTTTTATATAAGCACGAACAACTTCACCAAATGGCAATAATCCTTCTTTTCTAAAAGCAGACGGATTCCATTGAGCGCCTCTAGCGATCATTGCAGAATCAGCATCTATTCACAAGTGTTTTTAATACATAACCTTTGCTTTTGTCGATTTTTCTTCTTACGTGTCAGTTTTTTGACCTTTTCAATATCTGCGTATTGAAAGATATCACCATTGACTGTCACGGGTATATCTCTTACAGACTTGACAGCCTCGACAACTTCTCTTAATCTCTCCCATAATGCTTTCTCGGTCGATCTCATCTCCTTTGTGCGACAATGCACCGTCAATGCCTTGATCCCGGTAGCAGCAATCCTTTTGACAAGCTTCAATGTTTCCTCCTGAGTTGGAAGCAAGCGGATCTTACAAGTCACTGGCATCCCTGTGTGACAGATGAGGTTTTCCAAGATTTTGCAGAGACGATCTGGGTCGGTCAGTAAGGCAGCACCCATACCTCCTTGGACTGAAAACTTCTTGGGACATCCACAGTTGAGATCAACACCTGCTACATCTTGTTTGAGTGTCAAGGCAGCTTGTAAGGCAAGATCGGGATCTGCTGTACCGAGTTGAAGAATAACTTTGCCCTTTTCGTCGGGATGAGTGCTAAATGTCAATGATTTTCCTTTACGATAATCAATAGTTCCTGTAGCTTCTACACTAATGTGTTAAACAATACTAGCCAAAAACAAAAAATGTGTGTGATTACCATTATATTCTCGAACAGATCCAATAATTCTCTTGTCTACTAATTCTTCTGTCCAAACCAAATCTACATGCCATGTCAATAACTTCTTTTCTTTTTTTTTTTTTTTTTTTTTGGTTACCTGCTCCATATTCAAGTGCCAATAGACGCATGGGCAAAGTACCGATTCGTACCTTAAATCAATAAGTTATTCTTGTTCATTATTGTTGTTGTTTATTAATTTACTGTCTAAATAATTACCATCGGTGCAAGAATAACTTTGTTTGCATAATCAATGTCTGGATGAGTGTTGGTCATTATTAGATAAAAAAAAAAAAAAGACAGAATTTCTCGGACAATGATAAATGTTTTATTGTAAGGCCCATAACTTAACCTGAGTTCTTCTCTATTTGAAAAGGACTCTTTTCATTCATTCTATGCAACTCCGATCCTTCCATTTCATGGAAATAATGATGAACCTTTCCATCGGCTATTAAACGATCAGCCTCCGACGCATTCGCTGTTGGGGAGATGACGACACATGCCTCGGTCGACCATTACCTTGTTACTTAGAGGCATGGCGAATAGGTCTGAATAAATCCATGAACAGATGAATTGATAACAAATGAAAATGAAAAAAAAGACTTTTCTAGAGTTCCCTTTATGATTTTACTAGAGATAAAAATAGTTTATTTAAATAAATATGTCAGACGCTCTTAAGCGTTAATGGAAGGAGCGATTTTGACTTCGGGTACTTCTTGGTTAAAGATAACATAGTTGTTCTTCAAGAATACATCACCCAAGATAGACAAGCCTCCGAGATCACCATAACTGAAACCAGCAATACAGTTACCTCCATCTTGTTCAAAAATGATGGAATCAGAAGGAACTTCAAATTCAGCCCCACCAATGCTGAAGGTAAGGGGTTGCAAGTTGGACGTATCACAGTCAATGGTATAGGTACCATCACCATTATCTTGAGCATTGTATGCTTCAGCAATCTGAGAGGCAACATCATTAGGGAAGACCAAAAGAGTGGTACCGGTGTCAAGGATGGCGCTGAAGGAATCAGTGACAGATTGGCCACCAACAGAAGAGCCGTCAACAGTGATACCCCAGAAACCTTGAGAGTTGTCAATGGGGATGGTAGTCAATTCTCCCTTGATCTTGGATGAGTCGTATCCACCAAAGATATATTCTAGATAAAGACGGAATAAGTTCATGTACAACGAATTCTTTCTTATAACTCTTACCACCACCACCACCGTTGCTAGCCTTTCCGAGGAAGACACCAAAGATAGGAGAGGAAATGAGACCTTGACTGATCAAATTGTCAACAGGTGTCTTTACACCTTGGACTGTCGTAATGGAATCAAAGGCGAGACCCAAGAGACCATCAATTTCTCCACTAGCAAAAGTATCAGATTCAGTCTTGGCCAATTCGATGGTTTGCTTTTTGATAGTGAGGCCACCCAATTCGACAGTGTCAATACCCAAGATACCACTGGAAGTAGAGCCATCACCATATTGAATGGACCAAGGACGGCCATCCTTTTGATAAGTGCTAGACTTGGAAGGATTGTAACGGGTTTGAGATGAACCACAATCGCTGCAGAGAGTTGAAGCTATACTCCACATTAAACACACGATATCTTACACGCCTTTTACAATAACTTACCGAACCACAAGTCAGAAGAGCCAGTGTCAAAGTCGAGTCTGAGTTCAACACCAGGAGTACCAACCTTGACGATACCATAGTACTCAACATCATTACCACTGTCAGTTACAGGAACTGCTCCACCACTTTCAGGGGAGACACCAGGAGATTGAGTGGAGAGCTTGTGCTTGGTGTACTTGGCAATGGCCTTTTGGAGTGACTTTTTGGCACTGGGCTTGTAATTTTCGTTCTTTGTCAATGGAACGTTAATTTTCTTGCCACCAGGAGCAGCTTCAACAGCGAGGGCCACAAAGGCAAGAGTGATACAGGAAGAGATCAGAGTGAATTTCATTACTAGAATGAATGAATTGGAAAAAGAAAGGAAATGTTTTTTGATGAGAGAAAAAAAAAGCTTGGGATGAACGCTCTTATTTATATCGACGCGAAGTAAAGAGCTTCAAGCATTACTGATAATAACTTTAACCGGTTATAAACTCGATTTAGACATTTTGTCCTAAATTGTACCTTTATTTAATTCAAGGTTAAACAAAGTAATTGAATGAGAGATGTAGAGGCACAAAGGAGGTAAAAATTATCCATAAATGGTAAAATGATGAGAAGTCAAGCTGTCCTACAGAACTCACAGTTGATATTTACAAGATGATAATGAACATAAACTGTCCAAAAAGAAAGAAATTTCTATATAAAGAATAATTGTAAGAAAAGATAAGCGTATTCTTGCATACAAAGATACATGAATTTCATGAGCTAAGTATACAGCTTGAGTTCAATTGTACAGATACACATATGCTACATTCGCCTTTATCTTATCGTTTTATTGACCCAGGCCAGATGTATATAGATTATGACATGATCACTATTGATTGCAGTAAGTATCAGTAGTATTAAGAAAAACGACTTGAGCGAATGCATTGTAAGGTCAAGTTGACAACTCATTTGTAGGAAAAGTAATTGGTGTCCATGTTGATTAAAGTCACTTACAAGCATTGCCGTGGAAAATATTTTAGATCAAAGGTAGCAAGTTTAGTATCATAATATCCTTAGCTCACTTGTAAGGTATTATGCTATCACGTTCAATTATAATGCTATGATGGAATTGATTGCAACCTTTGGCTGATATGGTAACTATTAAATCTTTTATTGCACATGTTCTTGTACCTGTCATACAATCAAGATAACGCTTTATGGTATAGTATTGAAAAATATAGTCTTGGTTGTCAAAATGAGATGAATATGTCATTACTAAGCATTCGTTTGAAGGAGATGAACAGTTTTGAAGGCTTTAAAAGAATTATATTCTCCATATGTGTATTAGTATACGTTAGTAAAAGATATATATCATAAGGCTGTACAAAGCACACGATCTTATGCAAAGTATTATATGCAACCATTAATTTATTGTCCAAGTGTAACCTATACAAGTATGTAACAAAGTAGTCCGCGCTTGCAAGTGTTTTTGTTATTATTGGTTTTTGGGTATAGACACAACGACTGTACTTGCAAGGCATATGTAAAGTATATATACATAGGTGGTTTGGTGGTATTTAAAAAAAATATGACTAATATTTTTATTTTCATTATATGTGTAGATAACTTTGTGGTATGGATCCTATAGGTTTGCTCGGTTAAACGTTTCACAGGTTTAAGATATACTCGTCATTACTTTGCCTGTAGGGAAAGCGTCAACTCTTACCCATTACTTACAGTAACCCTCATCCTATCTATTCTTACTTTTAGGTCACAGCATATGTAGAATTTGGGCCGCATATCATAAGCTTGAGTGTCCCAATAATTTAACTCTAAATGGCACGACCTTCTTTGTACTGCGTTGGATAAAATTTGTAATTTTTACAGCTAATGGATAGCTAGTGTGTTTAAATATGAAGATAAATAAAAGAGTGGATAATAGAGCCATTAGGTATTAGTAAATGCTCTGTTGCTACGCTTCTTAATGTTAATTCTAACAATTGCGCAAATAGCATTTGTTATAAGTTTACAAAAAGAAGTGCTACAGTGACAGAGAATCCATTGAGTAATAATTGAAATTATAGATATAATAACATTCTATACGTATTTAATAGGATAAGAGCAAGATGCTTGATAATAAAAGCAGTACTAGTGTAGTTTTTCTATAGAAAATATATATGTAAGATGTATAGATTTGGTCACAAGTGCAATAAACATTATTGCATATAGCAGGCTACAGCAATATAAAGATGACTTACTAGCAAGAGTGTTCTTCGTCACAGAGGCAATCCCTTTTGAAAGGATTGAATACAAGTAAAGAGTTAAAAATTCATCCAGTAACACTAGCTATTCAAAAAAAAAAAATCATAAAAGAAGGAGCTTGAGACGCTTTTGAGTTTTTAAAAAACCCTAATGAATATAGTACATTGTTCAAAGTAAAATTTCCTTCAAACTTTCCAGTCGAAATTTCCCATTTTGAAAGCTGTGCTAGGAGGGATTCAATATTATTTACAATGATTATTCAATAATACTGCTCAAATATATTCTTTTATGTTTTTCAGTAAAGCTTTAAGCATGAAGATTGAGAGCATAAAAGGAAATAGATATGCAATCAGAAATTTACGGCTGTATTTATACTAAAACTACAAAAAATTCTCATATTTAATAAGAGAATTGTAATTACAGCTACGCTAACATTCCCACTGTTAAAGGCGTTGCATAACTTGAGATTTTAGCCATAATCATAACTGGTCCTTACTGAAATATATTTAATTTTTCAAAAGGTTTTTGTGTCATATTATCCGAATACAAACAGTTAGATGTAATAAGCATTCCTAAATGATATTAGTTTTTACATCATATAGTGATTAAAAGCTAAAACTGTCACACTCTGCGTCCAGATCTATGGGTTTTGCAATTGAGTATGCTCATTTATGACTTTCAGCAGAAACCATTAGGAATGATACAGTATAATTTGGACAGGTACTGTACAAATCATGATAAGCTCTTTGAATACTCTATAAGTCGATGTCAGTACTAAAATGCAGTAGAACGAAGGGTGTTTGATTCATATTACATTAGACTAAAAATCAGGACAATCCTGACAAGTACATGGTAACTGTATTGATCATATCACCATGATACTATCCTCCAAGATAAACAGCATGCGCTTATATTTTTCTTTACTTTTAGCTGACATTCACATAGGTAATTGTAATCAAAATGAATGATATGACCTACTCTTCCAATGACTTGTGTAAAAATAGACCATTTCTCAAAATGATGTCGCACTAAAAGAAATTAAAGTGTCGCTTAAGTCGGATGTATACATACTTGCTATTTATTGCTTATTTTTAAAAAGAAGCTTTTAAACTGCTAGAGTATTTATAAGGCTTGAAAAGACCTTTTGCTCTTCCAGCATTGAAGCAAGCGCTCCAGTTCATCTTCTTTTTATTACTTCTGAAATTCTCAAAAGCAAAATCAGGCGATTTTGTGTTTGGCTGATCTGAAGTTGGCAAGAGATCTTCATTGTATTCATTTTTAGACGGCTCATCTTTTTTTTGCTTCTTCTGACAGATTTAGAAGTTCAGGTAAAGACGTGTGTCGATTCTTTGTCTTGCATGTCTCCAAATACATATAGCCGTCTTCGGTATATTCTCTTGTGAGTTTTCTTAGCTCTTCCAGATTTTCAATTTCTAATGCCTCCTTGATCTTATAAAACTGCTTTTGTGTCTGCTCACACACATTCAAAAAAACGTCAATTGTTCGTTTCTCCAAGGTGACATCATTTTCGAATATTTGTTTTGCAATACTATACAGCAGTTATATTATCTCATCAGCATGCTCCTTGCTATCCATGCTCAACAGAGTTCTTTTTTGCTTGTGTAAAAAATGTCCTACTGTAACTAGTGGTTTAAGTGGTTGTTCATGAACATGGCTGATAGTGATAGGATACAGAATGTAAAATATTTAGCCCATGATTTGCAAGGATATTCTTTCGCGTATAGTATCTGATTGCTTTGTACTAAATCATTGACTATGCTTGATTTTGTGGGATGTATACCGAAGACAACAACAATTGATAAGGTGCCATGTTCTTTGTTAATTGCAAGGCAGTATTCGGTGACTCTTTGTATAAGCTTGAGATCAATTGTGTTTTGGACTTCGACTAGAACAGGAGGCAAGGAAATGGTGACTTCAATGGAGGCAAATAACACATCTGAGCATCGTCCACTAGGCCATTCCGTAGATCGATCCGCGTACTGGGAACAGACTTCAGAACCTGTATTGTTAAAACATTATGTTAGGTTGTATGTAACCTTAAAAGAACAAGTAGCTGGTTCCTACCTAGTACAGCATTGACAATAATGTTTCTGACAGAAGGGTGGCGTAGTATTAATTTACTCACCAGATCGGTGCCGGGGCGATGTTGGGAAGGTAGTATAAAGGCGTTAAGAGTAGTTTTATCTTGAAACAAAGATAATGTGTTAGTCGCTAAGTTTCAAAAGATACTTGGAGTTCTGTAGATATCAGTCATACCAGCCGTTTTATTAAGATGTACACTTGGTGCACTTAAAAATGCACTCAAAAACAGTCAATACTACGGGCGCTACCTCTATCCACTACCTATGATGCCGCCCAACAAAGCTAAACATGACTTTACGAGGTTACCATCTTCAACTGTTTCTTTTTAAGAAGAAGAAGAGAAAAATAAGAAATGTTGTTATTGATGTATTTGTTCTAATTTTATGCTGTCAGTTTGATCAACAAGGACCACTTAGCTTACGTGTAATTATGGTAAATTCATATTTTATATCATAGAGAGTGAACTGGATAGCTTTAGGTCAAGCAGAGGCTTTGGTAGTGTAAAGTTGTATAGTGACAACATAAGTAGCGGCCGTAGCATTGGCCTGTTTTTGAGTGCATTTTTGAGTGCACCAAGTGTACGCCTTTCGCTGATCTTTAATAAAAAGAAGATAATAGCAAATCATATTTTGTATTTTCATGTCTAACCAAGTAATTAAACGTCCTGTTGAGCGCAATAAAAGACCTCCCGGACGAGATCAAAAGGTCAGTAATGGAGACTAAAGAGCCTCTTCTGGGATCAAGGGTAAAAAGCGTACTGGCGAAAAAGTTCAGGATGGAATCAATTGTCATAGGAAATTTCAGAAAAAGCTTTGGTGCCAAAAAAAAAAGCCTTTCTCAACAAAGAAGCGTGCGACAGCACGTTGAACAGGAGCCCTAATACGACGAATAGCGCGGATCAGGCGATATGCGAAAGTAACAAAGGCATAGTCGACCCTGTCTTGGTGGCTCCACTTGGAGCGCACTGGATCACGCAAATTTGCGTGATCCAGGAAATCGTACTCATCGCGAACGGTAATTGCAAACTTATTTAGCGGTGAATGGGGCTCAGATTCATAGTCATTATGAATAGATAGGGCAACAAGGTGGCGGTCCGGATAGTGTATATCGAGAATACGGCTACTATGGATATGCAGGCGTCGTAGTCGGCTACGTAATTGGTTGATAGGGGCAGGAGCATAAAGGTATTTAAAATCTTGATTTGCAGAAGGGTGACTAAATGTACGAGCAGCAGCAGCTTGGCTTGAAAGAGGTTTCGTGGCAGTCGGCCGGCAACCTTATTTGACGGAGGAAGCTCAGAATCTGGAGGGGAAGGCTATTTTTGGGAGGGTTGACGTTGCCATGGTGACTCAGGAGGACGGATGACAGCAGAAAGATTGACGGCGGGCAGTTCAGTGGCAGGGGAAACCTGAGCTAGACGCTCACGGAGAGAGGCGTTTTGTTGCTGGAGTCGAGCTATTTCAGCCTTGGCAGCAGAAAGTTCTGCTTGTAGCTGCTTCAACGTTGGTATAGTATGGATGCACTTTCCAATTAAGGTAAAAAGTATTGAAAGTGATCCACTCTTTTTTTTTTTTTTTTTTTTTTGAAAATTAGGCGTCATCTTTTCCCTGACTTAAGCGACACTTTAATTTCATTTAGTGCAATGTTTCTCACGGTAAAAGAAATAACATGACAAGCACAATAAAATCCGTGTCAGGAGCAAGTTGGGAATGTTTTCTAACAATACAGGAAACGGCATTGAATAATTAACTGGCTTTTATTCCAAGATAAATACTAGTCTCGAAGAGTATTTTATTTATACAAGAACAACTCAAAGATGGTATAAAGTTTTGGGCATAAACAGCTAAAGTAAGATGCTATATAAAAAGCATGTGATTACTGTATTATTAATCAATATATAATTATCCCTGTATTAAAGACTTGCTATTGACTACAAATTACTTTATAAAGTTACTAGATTTCTAAAAGAAGACTATGTTGAACAAGGTAAGCAAACTTTAATACTATTTTGACTCATTCAGAACAAATTCTTCATTTGTTCCATAGTTATTCATGCTCTTGATGTTTGTTATTATGCTAGTTTGGAAGCAATTGGTATATAAATTAAATGATGCTTACTTTCTATATGTAGAAATACTCAAATGATTGACACGTCAGCAAGGGTGCGTAAGCAGGGACGCGTAACTATGTAGATGGTAGACGTCTGTGAACACGGAACTTAAACACGTGTTCCGTCCCAACAGGATCTGACAAAGAAAGGGGGGCCATGAAATCCTCTCAAGATCAAGAATCAAAAGCACAAGAGCAGTTACAAACATGATTAGGCTACAGATGACGCAGGCGCTATGAGAGCCACTTTAGGAAGAAGTTTAGTATGCGATTAAACAATCTTTTATTTATTAAACCCATTGGGCACACAGTATTTTTTATATTAATTTGCCTGGGCAAGTTCAACAAAGTGGGGACGTATAATGCGTGGGGATGGAAGGGTACTAATGGTGGAGGAGAAAAGCATACTATTTAAAGGAGAGGGTGGGGTGGGTGGAGGGAGATAAGCTAATCATTATAATTGGGATTCATGCGTATTCCAACCTGGGCGAATGTCGCAGCTTTTCATAATTTGTTTATTTCCAACAACCAACAACAGAGAACCATCGAAGGTGACATTAAAACCCTCAAGAGCAAGCTACTTGGAGCGGTTTGTGGGGTTGAATATAGGATCTTAGGCTTCAAATCGAAGATTTTTGACCACGGAGATAGAGACATAGCCCCAGAGGTTTGGTTTACGCTTGTTAGGTAAAACGGTGAAGAGAAATGAAAGATCACACAAAAATCTCAGCCGCAAACCTTGTATAAATGGGGCATGTGTAACTCAGATGAATCTAAATGTATATATAGCCGCATCCTGATCATAAAGTCTTTATTCTTTTTATATTTTCTCGTGACAAAATGACGAATATTACGTATTATGATTTGGAAATCGAAGGTTTTGAAGGTGTCGTGTTTTCTCCAAATACAGCCAAGACAAGATATACATTAAACTTCAAGGTAAGTTGATAAAAGTCTATCATGGCCATTAGTTAATATCATAGCATTAGGGTATTCCCTATAATACAGAGTGGGTAAATTTTGTAAGCTTGAAAGAAATTATACCCAAAGTTGTGTAAGTGCATGGCGAAGAAGCATTAAAAAATTGATCTAACAAAACGTAACGTAGCCCTTATGAAGGAAGGCCCACTGTACCAGTTATGGTGATCGATGGAAAGGGCATTCGTGAATCTTGGGATATTGCCAACTATCTTGAAGAAACTTTCCCAGATAAACCCTCTGTTTTTAATGGCAATCCGGGTGTTCATAAATTCTTTGACGTCTACTGTTATAAAAATATCACCGCCAACCTTTACAGATTAGTTGTTCTTGATGTTCAAGAGCGCTCTGTTGACAAAGAGTGGCACCGTCAAGATCGTGAAAAGATGCTTGGTATGTCTTTGGAGAAGTTCGCTGGGCATCCTGACGATCATAAGCCTACATTAAAGGAAGCTTTGACCCCTATCCATGCTGTGCTTCAAAAGTATCCTTTTGTTACTGGAGAGAAAGGTAATGATGATACATTGTCTCCTTTCTGTTGATGACTAACCATAACTCTCTATAGCGGGATATTCTGACATCATACTTGCAGCCGCCTTTGTTATGCTCAATGTTGTAAGACCTGACCTATTCCACTCTCACTTGTTGGATCTCTTTGAAGACGATGTCTTGTCAAACTGGTGGAAGCGTACAGAATTCTTTCGTCAATAAGCTACTGTATTAGTATTATGACATTGTTTTGTAAGATGTCAATAAAATAAAGAACAAATTCTAGCATAAAGTAATCACATTATTATTATTATTTGTAAAAAGAAAAGGTTTATTATTAAAATTAGTCATCCTTTTGGTAAGCCTGTTTATGCAATCAAGATGATTTGTGTTCAGATAGCAGTCACTTTTGCTGTGAAGCCTTGAAGAGTTGACCCTTTTTGATAAAAAAGAGTAATCAGATCAAGAAGAGAAGGAGGCTATGATATAAATAAAGATAAAAACATAAGTCAAGATGAAAAAGGAAAATGGATAATGACAATTATAAGTCTATTTACAATAGATGAAAATTGAACCAATCGTATATTTTTACCTGCGCTTACATAGCAACTTGCGGTCATTATCTAAATTTAATCTCAGTCTATAACGGAAAAATATATATATTACTCACTTGGAAGCCGCTTTATATTTTCTTTTCTTTCGCATACCCTTTTTTCTCAAAATGTCTGTTCTTGAACAACTCAAACAATTCACAACTATTGTTGCTGACAGTGGTGACTTTGAATGTAAGTATATTCTACTTGACGCGTTATTGCTATCCTTTGTTCTTTTTTGCTTACCATGACGTGATGTAGCTATTGATGTATATAAACCTCAAGATGCTACCACTAACCCTTCTCTAATCTTGGCTGCTACCAATAAACCGGAATATGCACACTTGGTGGATCAAGCTCTCGAATATGCTAAGGCTAAGGGCGGGTAAGTTATTGGATTATAAAACGAGCGCGTGTAAATATTGACGGAAACATCTAAATATAGTTCTGATGAAGAAAAGGCTGGTTTGGCCATGGATAAGCTTTTGGTCAACTTTGGTACCGAAATCTTAAAGATCGTTCCTGGCCGTGTTTCTACCGAAGTCGATGCTCGTCTGTCTTTCGATGTTGAAGGTACAGTCAACAAGGCTATTGCCCTTATCAAGTTGTATGAAGAGAACGGTGTCAGCAAAGATCGTATTTTGATCAAGATTGCTTCTACCTGGGAAGGTATCCAAGCTGCCCACATTCTCGAAACCAAGCACAACATTCACTGTAACTTGACCTTATTGTTTGGTTTTGCTCAAGCTGTTGCCTGTGCTGAAGCTGGCGTCACTCTTATCTCTCCCTTCGTCGGACGTATCTTGGATTGGTACAAGAAGAACACTGGCAAGAACTATTATGGTTCTGAAGACCCTGGTGTCCAATCTGTCACCAAGATTTACAACTATTACAAGAAGTACGGTTACAAGACCATCGTAATGGGTGCCTCTTTCCGTAACACAAGCGAAATTGAGGCATTGGCCGGTTGCGACTTCTTGACTATCTCACCTGCTCTTTTGGAGGAATTGAAGAACACCAATAAGAAGATTGAACGCAAGTTAAGTCCTGAAAATGCTCAAGCTGCTTCTCTCGAAAAAGTCACCTTCTTCAGCAATGAAGCGGCCTTCCGTTGGGAAATGAACCAAGATATCATGGCTACTGAAAAGTTGGGTGAAGGTATTCGTAAGTTTGCAGAGGATGGTATTACACTTGAAAATATCTTGAGAAAAAAGCTCAACTTGTAAATATCCCCAAAAAATCATACTTTCCCCCACCATTCTAAAAATTTAAAAAGATAATGCTTTTCCTTTAAAGAAGGGATTATTTTGTATGTCCAATAAAACTACGTTGAAATGTTTAGCCATTTGATCTTCATGTCATGATTATGTAATATAATTGAAAGCCAATTCATGTCAACATACGGGATGTTTCATAGGCCACTTTTCATAGGCTACTTTGGCCCCTTTTGAAACCCGAGGATAATTGCAAGGTGCCTGAAGGGCATGATTGTATCCCCCTGTAATCCTATTTAAATAATAATACCTTTTCTATTAAAAATGACAATAGAAGAGGTAGACAATAGAAAGGGAATTGTTATACACTTTATTTTGGATTTTTACATCATTCATCATAAACAGAATAATATATATATATATATATATATATATATATATATATATATGTAGTCTAATCGTTTATCTGTGGTATACTACTATTGCATTCCGAGTATCTAATAGTAAGTAATATAGGGTCTTTTTATTTTTTACCTGGGACAGTAGTCAACTTTTTATCTATATATTGATTAAAAAAGAATCGAATTATAGATTGAGACTTTTTCTTATGCATCTACTAACATTTGAGTGTAGAGCAGATAAAGAACAAATGGGTATATCAAATAAGATGCCTACATAGAGCATTATGATGATTTTCGGCTACTCTACAATAGGGTATCATGGAAAATATTGGATCAACATACATAATGGATCCTTAAAGTTAAGGGGTAAATGCCATGGCTGATTTTAAGGTTGCTCTAGTTTTAAACTCAGGTCAAGAGAATAACACTCGCAGAGAGTTGTTTGTGTAGGGTAACTACAATATACAACACATTCCAGAATACACAAAGCTATTTGGTAAGAATAAACAAAGAAACGCTTCTTTATATTGGGTGTGACTAGTAATAAATACATACAAAACAATGCAATCGTTACTGTTCCCCGACATGAGCTAAATGGATGTCTAACAAAATATGCTCCTTCCTATCAAAAGTGCACCCAATACGATTGCGTTTTGAGATATTTGAACTGATAATGATACAGAGCTAATCAATGAGTCGCAATCTAATGTTAAACCTCATGATATGTGAGAAACACTTGCTAATTTCTCATACAATCTCTACAGCGCATGAATTATAGCTTAACGTCCAGTTCATTGACGATCCTTATGATCCTAGTTACACTGAAAAGTGTGACAATGCATCACCCATTATGATCAAGTGAATTTCTTCAAGATATATAGAAAGTATGATATATAAATAATGCACTCCTAACATTCAATTCGCATGCATGAAATCAATTTGCCTTTGCATAACTTTTTTATGTCCTGTCTATTTTGCCTTGGCAAACTAGAAAAAAATTTTTTTAGAGCGCTTGATCTGAACTGAAGCGGCTACAAGAATTAAAAAGGAAATGAATGTCATGCCTCCTTGTGTTGCCCTTCTCTCTTGAAAAGAAATGAGCATAAAGTGCCACTGTATTTTACAGAGAACAATGTAACTTCTAGCAAAATGACGAATGTATAATCATAGTAGTAACATAGCAACATTATTAAGCAACTGCCTTTAGAAGTAGCTTAAAATAGGCATGTTACACTAACGTATGGATCAAAAACGGTCTTCAACATTAAGCGATTTGATTTGGCATATTTTGGATTCATAGCTCTTCTTTAAGTTCAGGTAAAACTGGGCCTTTGTGGATAATGACGTAGACATGACTTGCTAGATTTATTACCTTTTCATACTGATGTGGGTTGCACGATGCAAGCCAAAAAAAGAAATCTGTCGGTCTTTTAAACATGCATTTCCACTTGCTAAAAAGTTTGTTTATAAAAGGTAACGTCCTTTTTTTCAAATCATTTCTTTTTTTTGTGCTTTCATTCTTACAAGCGTAGTGAATGAGTGATACAAGAAATGATCAGATCGAGTAAATAAAAATTGAAAATAAAGACACATCAAAAGCTAAACTCCCATTTTAGTGTTGATAATTCAACGAGTACCTTTACTTCAGCTTTATGGTTCAATGCGGTATTAGCTGTTGGTTTCTTTGGTATCTTCAATATCCTAAGAACAACCAGACCACAAACTTATTCACCAAGAAGCTATGCGGTTGAGAAAGAGTAAAGAACCTTGCTTTTGTTTTTTCTTTATAATGACCATTATCTGTAGGAGACGCCCACCACCATTGCCGAAAGGTTATATAAAATGGATATTTGCCCTATTACGAATACCAGATGATCAGCTTATCAAAAGTATGGGCCTTGATCGATACATGGTCCTAAAGCTTCTTCGTATGGGCATGGTTACCTTCAGCATCTATTCGCTCGTTGCCATTCCTATTTTATTCCCCGTTATCACCATTAATCAGGGCCAATTGAGTGGATTGAATTATTTGACGATGGGAAATATCATAGACAGTCATCGTACATGGGCCAATTGTTTATTGGCTATTCTTTTGTCAGGTATAAACAACAATGATCCATGAAATGATTTAGCACGCTTTTGACACATTGTATGATGCTAGCTCTTGTTTGGTACTACACCTTTCGTGAAACGCGTATATATATCAGCTTGAGAAGAAAATACTTGCTTAGTCCAGAGTATGCAAACACAGTATCAGCCCGCACTGTGTTTGTGCCAAGTATCCCTGCAGAGGTCAATACCGTAGAGAGTCTTGAGAAAATATTTAGTCAGTTCCCTGGTGGCGTGCGCCGTGTTTGGCTTAATAGGTAAATACACGTGCGATAAAGTGTGTAAATAGAATTATTAACATTTTATTTAATTTACCGCAGGAAATTAAAAGATTTGCCCGACCTAGTAGCTGATCGAGACAAAGCAGTCAACAGCTTAGAAGCTGCTGTAACCAAGGCAATCCTTGCCACTTATAAGTATCATTTGAAAAAAGGTGATCTTAATCGTGTAGAAGATGGCGAGACCAAAGATATTCCCGAAAAGATCAGACCGACACACCGTGAACACTCACTGCCTGTTCCTTTACCATTCGTTGGGCATAAAGTAGATACCATTCGATTTTACCATAACAAGATCAAGGAATTAAACGAAACCATTCAACAAAAGCAACAAGAAGCGCCCGACTTTGACCAAGTCAATTCAGCCTTTATCGAGTTTCACAACCAAGCTGCAGCTCATATGGCTGCACAAACTTTGATCCATAAAGATGCAATGCATATGGCACCTCGATATATTGGTATTGCTCCTTCCGATGTTATTTGGGATAACATGGGCATCCGATCCTTCGAACGTCTTGTACGACGATTCATCAGTATGCTTATTACTACTGCTATCGTCATCTTTTGGGCTGTTCCAGGTACTTCAATTGTGTGTATGCTCTGTTTTTAACTTTCTAACCCTATTTTCAATTTAGTTGTCTTTGTACAGGCTGTTGCCAACTTGCAAAAGTTATCTCAAGTCTTACCTTTCCTTAACGGTCTCAATGCCTTGGGTCCTACTGCTGTAGGCATCATTCAGGGTATTCTACCTGCTGTTGCCCTGGCTATTTTGATTGCCCTTGTTCCTGTGATCTTTACATTTTTGTCTAAAAGTGAAGGTATCCCTCAGACTTCCTTTGTCGAATTGTCTGTTTTGCACAAGTTCTTCTTCTTTCAACTCGTCGATGTCGTCCTCGTCTCTACGCTTTCCGGTGGTTTCTTTAGTATGGTTGATCAAATCAAAACAATCGCTCAAAACCCCCTGATCGTCGTAAATATTCTGTCTGAGAACTTACCACAGGCCTCTACTTTTTTCATCACCTTTGTCATGCTCCAAGCCACGAACCAATCAGGTCAAACGATGCTTCAACCAGTCCCTTACTTGTTATCGTATATTAAACCCATATTTGCGACAACACCTAGAGACATATACAATCAAAAGAGAACCTGTCCGACTGTCAACTTGGGTACCTTGATCCCTGGCCAAACTGTCATCTTCATCCTCGGTCTAGAATATGGTGTGATCGCGCCATTGATCTTACCCTTCGTCTGTCTCTTCTTTTGTCTACAGTACTTTGTTTACCTGTATCAGTTCTTGTATGTCTTTGAACTTAGCTATGAAACCGCTGGCCGTGCTTTTCCTAGAGCCATCCGTCACATCTACATTGGTCTATTTATCTCTCAACTCACCTTGATCGGTCTCTTTGCTATTCGAAAAGACGCACTGGGTCAAATGGTCCTTATGATCATTACTTTGATTCTAACTGCTTTTGCCCTGTTTTATTATGACAAAGCGTTCAAGCCTCTCTTTAAATTTCTTCCAGTATGCATCTTTGAGCCTGTGGAAAGCAAAGTCGAGCTGGCTAAGGGTGAATCTGTCACCTCTGATAGTTCTGATTTGACACATCACAACCATGCTGATGCTGTACCTCAAACTTCCCCTCTTACCAAAGTGGCAACACATAGCCCAACTCGTACACCCACGGAAGCCTTTGAGGCCCGTCGACACTTACTTGATCGACTTCATGATGAAGAGCTTCATGACGAGAGGAAGCTCAAGGTAGAGGACCCACGAGTGATAAATACGGCCAAATCGCTGTATGCCACAGAGGCTTACATGCATCCCTCCGTCTATGCTCCCAAGCCTACAGTTTGGTTACCAGAAGATGACTTGGGTATTACACAGAAGGAAATAAAGAATTTGAGGGACCATGATATCGATGGCAACCATCGTGGCGCTACTATTGTCCGTAATCGTAAGGGTAAAGGGCATGTGACGATTGACGAAAATCGCTTGATTATCGAAGGTGAAGGCATTCCTGGTGCAGCTCCTATGGCAGTCAACATGTCTAATGTGAATAACTACGTGCGTGTCCTTGTGGATAGCTATAACCTTGCTGATGCCGCACTAATGTATTAGTTTTTATCTTATTTAATACTTAATGTCTTTTTAATATCCTTAATAAATATATTCTCTAGTAATCCTGATGATTTAAAGTATCAAGACTTTTTTAGAGCAGGACAGATCACAAGTGTCTTAAAATCACTAAAATATATTGCTAAAATATATCACTAAAATCATTCTAATATATACTAGCCAATAAGCCAGATGGCCCATTAGAACTTATACCTCGGTTTACGCTGTCAGCACAAGAAGGTAAATTACCATTCATCCCAACAAGAAAGCAATTTCCTGCCAGACTATGCTTTGCTATGACAATTAACAAATCACAAGGACAATCATTAAAACATGTAGGCATCGATCTCAGAAGACCATCATTTATGCATGATCAGCTATACGTTGAATTGTCAAGAGTCACCTCTCTGTCTGGCATCTCAGTCCTTCTGCCAGAAAGCTCAAATACAACCAACAACGTTGTCTATTCACAGCTGTTACTTCACTAATATGCCCACCCACGATCATCAAACAAACCTATGCCTACAATTATGAATTCTTTATGACTACACCGTTCTTTTCAACACGTAAGTCTTTACGAATAACACTTTTTGCAAGCAGCCTTGATTCTGAGTGTCAAAATGTCCAATGAAGAGAGTGGATTTTATTGATACGTTTTTTGAGCTTTACCAGTATTCCTCAATTGGATTGATGAAAGGAGAGCATGGAGGCATAAGCAAAGGTTTATAACATCAAATTTTGATTGCATCTACGGCAAATTGAGTATAATAAGACTTCCATTTTCCCCTGACTAACACAGCAATACTGTTTTATTAAAAATAAATTTCAGAAAGAGGATAAAATTATGACGTGTATGAAAAAAATAATTGGCGCATAT
>JAMYHX010000569.1:0-24804 GCA_025529335.1 Rhizopus sp. PT2906
CATGAATTTTGTTCTCACCTTGGGTGTATTTATTTTCGATCACAGGCGAATTTACTTTCCGGAAAGAGTGTATAACAGCCTATTATCCAGCTAGTAATCTTAGTGAAAGGTTTGTCCAAAGCACAAAGAAAGTACTGGCAAAGATTATGGAGGTAACGGTGAAGACTGGTACTATTATGCTCCTGCTGTCAAACTAGTGCTCAATAACAAAGTATCCAAGGGATTGAATTCTACTCCTTTTTCACTGATGTTTGCACGCAGAATGAATGATTTTGTCAAATATACTGATAAAGATGAAACAAAAGAAATATCGTATATGATACATGAAGAACTGATGAATAGAATCGACTACATGTCCAACATCATATTTCCAGCTATTGCTGAACGTACCAAAGCATATACTGATATGCAGAAAGGTATTGCTGATAAAAAACATAGAATTATTGACTATCCAGAAGGAAGTTATGTTATGGTTAGAGTAAGGAATATATATAACAATTTATCACCTGTCTACCAAGGGCCATATAGCGTCGTCAGAAAAACCGGAAGAGGTTCATATGTACTAAAAGGTGAAGAAGGCATTCTCATGTCACGCAACTATTCACCTGAAGAATTGAAATTAATATCCCAGGAAGAAATTGTACTTGAAGATGAGCTTTATGTCATCGAAGCAATCATAGATCATAGAGGTGAACCTGGTAACAGAGAGTATCTTGTACGCTGGAAAAGTTATACCAAGGAAGATGATTCCTGGATTCCACCAGAGAACTTTACTGATCCTGTGGCCATAAACCAATACTGGAGAAGATTAGGTGTCAAGTCTTCTAAAGAAGATATAGGAAAAGAAAAGGAAAGATATTCACCGCCAAAGAGTTATAAGAAAACGAAAATGTTGAAACAAATCTAAGAAATGGATGACGCAGATGTGACTAACCAACTCTACAAATAAACTAAGGACACAAAGTCTAAAAATCCCTCTTCATCAAATAAACAAAACAAACGACAAAGACAAGACACTCAAATATCGACAAATAGAAGCTCAAGCTTACGCAGAAGTAAACGTAACAAAACGCATAACTAAAATAATACGATGACTTGTCTACAATGTACCTTTTTCTCCCATTGTGTTTTTTTAACGGCATTGCTAATGGACATGACAACTTCAGTCAGTCATCAGAGAGAACCAATGCTATTTAAGCACTAACAAATCAATATTAATTAAGAGTTACATATCATACATGTATGTACTAATAATGTTTGTCGTCGATGACATAACAGGGCTCAGTTATTCATTGGACATTCTCACCACCGTCATTTCATTAAGAGACAAAGTAAACAACTGAACAAGGCAACAGAATATAAGCGTATATGCCTATCATATGAAACAGCCATTACTTTGAGAAGTGCGCACTCAATGTCAATGTTAAATCATTTTAGTTTCACTGTTTCTACAAAAAGGTATAATTCACATTTGGTACCCTTTAAGCTACATAGGGCTTAGTTACAATAATTTATTCACCTCCACTCAGTCAAAAGACGATGTTCCATCTGGAGGAGGGTAATGACGTGTTTAATGAGATAAATTATCATAACACTCGAGTATAAACTTACAGTAGAGCATACATTCTACTCTCTGCTTCTTTATCGTATCAGATGAGAACACACAATAAGATATAAGCCTCAATTCTACAACAGTAGCTACTGACATTTTATAATAACATATCCACATATTCACTATAGTAATATGGATCTCAGTTTCAATAGCTCATGCTCAGGTTCTCTCTCATTGAATATATATATTCTCATCCAGATATAAAAATTTTCTCTTCTTCTTCATAATAAACTCTTTGATTGAAAGTCATTGACTTATTAGTTCCTTTCGTATGCTTCCACTTGTAATCCATCACCAACACTGATAAATTTAAACGAATGCCGCTTCTTTCTTTACTGCAAACGAAGATTTGCCTGCTGTCGATGACAGTAATACTACTTGAAAGGTAAGTCTTTTTTGATAATTTATTAACTTGTGCTGATTACTTAACAACAACAAATATTTAATACTTTGAATACTTGATACCTTGTAAGTGAAATTATTTCATATCATTGGCTGTTTTATTAATTGCATCTGTTTATGTCTTGATTTTGGGACTCGTAATTCATTTACCTTATCAGTATATACGATTGAACTTTGGGTATACCTTTCAGAGAAGCTTAATTTAATTTTTTTTGCCTTCATTTATTAGTAGGGAGTATACTTACAGAACGCAAAATCTCTTTACCCATCTAAATTCTTCTATTTTCTATGTATTCAACTCAATTACTTATCTGATTTATCAAAAGATCTTTTGACCTCTTATAAAGTTCAATGAAGCGTTTATTAACTGTCGCAAAACTGTAATTTATACGTTGTAGGGGACTCTTTTTGAAATAGTAATTAAATCTATTCTGAATACACATACAAACATACACAAATAGTAAGAATATAAAGATGTCGTTGCAACAGGTTTCTATAATATGAGACAAGTCTTGAAGAGTTCCACGCTAATAAATACATGATCACAGTGACAATAAACCTCTTGCACAAGATTTTCATGGATTGGTCTTTTAGTAAACTTTTAAGGTTGATATATTTTCCTTCGTTATTTTATTTACTTCAATGAATAAACTATTTATACAGAATAATACCCTAAGTTGATTATTTTTTACTGCCTAAGCTAAGGGCATCCCCAAGACCAAACCCTTCGAGTATCTTATTCAAACCAATTCCTCCAAGAATGCTATTAACGATAGAACCAAGCCCTAAGCCATTCAATATGTTGCCTACAAGGCCAAGTACGCCTGCGAGCAAAAGACCCACTGCAGAAAGAATCTGTAACAGAGGACTTTGTAAGATATTCCATAAAGGGCTAAGTTGCTTTTTAGCATATGGCATGTTTTTGATTTTTTTTTTTGCTTTATCGATTGTAGTCGTCACTTCACCAGTAAGTTGAGATAAAAGCTCAGCAAGATGATACTCTTCTGGGGACGCCTTTCTTTGGGAAGTTTTTGCTTGTGCAGTTTTGGCTATTTGTCCAGTAGGATCAAGACCTTTGATAGCACCATGGGCTTCACCAAGAATATTAGAAGCTTGCTCGATTAATGGCCTGACGTTATCAACCAATTTTTGTTCATCTCGTTCCTTTTCCGGTTTTGATTCTTCATGTTCGATCGTTTCAGTAATCATCTTCAAGATTGGCTTAATTTTATCAAGCGATTGTTCGATTGCATTTGACATGCTATCAGCTAGTTTTTTGTATTCTTCCTCTTCGGCTTCCTCTTTGTATTCTTCGTCTGTTTTTTGCTTAATCATTTCAGCATTAACCACAGTGTGTCCTTTGTGATTAACAATATTGCCTTTATTATCTACTTTTATTCCTGCCGATTTATGTGCTATCTGTTTATCAACGTTGCCAACAATGTTATCATTTTTACCAACCACTTTTCCTGATTTTTTAACCTCGGCAGGATGTTCATCAATGAGCGGATATGGGCTAGAGTGTTTGGTAATGCTCTCAGTATCTTTATTTTCATCGTCTGATTTCTTAGCTTCTCGTTTCTCCTCAGCTTGGTTGCTGCTATTATCATCCTCAGGCTTTTCGGTATCTCTTTCGTTTTGTTCTATAGCCCTTCCACCATCACCAAATTCATCTGTGCCTTTGCTTTTGGTTTCTTTTGGCTCTCTAGCTTCAGTGCCGCTAGGGCTCCTTTCGTCATCCGATTCGCTATCAGAGGTCTCGTCACTTGTGTCCTGATCGACCGGCTCGACCCTTCCGATCGTATTTCCTTTTTCGTCTGCAATGACACCATTTTCTCCAATTTTTTTACTAGTAAGCTTTTTTGCTTTGCCTTCCACAAGACGACCAATGATACTGCCAGACTTTTTATCGATAACTAAACCAGACTTGTTTACTTTTTTACCAACGAGTATCTTATACATTTCCTCATTGTAACTTTCTTCTGAGTCAGTATTTTCATCAGTATCTTCACTCTCTTCAGTGCTTTCGTACTTGGACTGCTCAGCCTTCTCAGGCTTGGCTGTTGCGTTTTCCTGTTGCTTTTTCAAATGTTCTTGTAGCAGTTGTTCCTCTAATTGCTTTCTCTGCTGATCTTTCATGGCTTTAGCTGTAAAATATGGTACAATAAAAAATAGTTCGAGAATTTTGATAACAATCTATTGTTAAATAAAAAAGAGGAAAGATGAAGGATGGGATAGAGGATTTTATTTCAGTAATCTCTGATGGTAGAAGCTGTAATAGGTGTGATGACTTCATAAATGTACATGATATGATGAAATTATTACGTGCTTCGCTCAAGCCTAGTGATAAGATACACAGACAATAGAACATTCCTTTTAAAGGAAAAGGTTTTGTAATGCATCCATAAATATATTTACAGCACTAAATCATACATTTCTGTTCTCTCTCTACTTTTGAAAAAGAAAAATGGTACCTAGCCTTGAAAAAGAAAGAAAAAAGAAAAAGTCAAGTAAGAAGTTAACTGAAAACCTGGGAGAGCAAGTAAAGCCAAAGAAGTCCCCCAAGAAAAAGATCCAATCAGTGAATGAACATACAGATGTGGTTGAGCATGTAGCAGACAAAGCTCAAGATAAAATCAAGGACCAAATTGAATCAGATATGGAAGGTAGCCACGATACTGATGCTCTTAGTACTATGAATGCCATTCTTGAATACAACCGAAAGCTGATGCAAAAACTCAATGAACTTGAAGACCAAAAGGATAGCATTAAAGATCCCGAAAAAACAGCAGAGGATACTGCTCAAGATACCGTGAAGGAAGTGAAAGATGAAAAAAAAGAAGTTGAGGACAAGGGGAGGCCTAACTATTCATTTGAACTTCCCATTGGAGATGTTATGAAGTCTTATGGTTCACTGTCTACTTCTGAACTGCCTAATAAAGAATCAAAGAAGGAAGATGAGAATGAGACTGCAACTGTCAACAAAAATTCTTCAGAACCTCATAAGGCCCGTGCGGATGAAGCAGAAAAGGATGATATTGTTGTCAAGGTTGATGCCACAAGGGATGGTATTACATTAACAATTCATATTCCTCGTAATTAAGTGCCCAAATAAAGTAAACATCATTGTACATAGCAGATTTTATTATCACAATTGAAAAACAATACGCTTATTGTAGCAGAGTTAACGTAATATCGCCTTTTGCTTTAGCTTTTAAGTATACTTGAGCTTCCAAGTTGAGGTCGAGGCGAAGCCTTGGTACTTTACCACTTTTGCCGCTACTGCTTTGTTGTTGTTGTATTTGCTCTTGTTGCTGTTGTTGAATTTCATTTTCATGCTTCTGTAACTCCTTCTCAGTTAAAGTAACTTCCTTTGGCTTCCTCTTTCTCTTCGTATGATCATTTGTTAATTGTTGTTGCTTCTGTATCTGAGGCTGAGACATGTTTAAGGCGGCAAAAAAAGAAAACTTCTACCGGAAGGATTTGCTTAAAATATTGTTCTGGACATTTTTAAAGCTATAGCGATAATTTTATCATGATGTAATAGTCATCTCTGAAAAGTCTTTCTTTCTTTCGTTAGTTCCAACAATAATACCTATGAAAGTTTAGCTTAGCTTTTCCTTGTATGTCTGGTGACTCTGATGCTGTCATCTTTTTGTCATTTAGGCTACTTCCAAAGTAGTTTTATAAGACAAAAGTGAATAAACTTTTCTTTTTATCATCATAATTGCTATTAGCCATTAAATGCCGCCCACAAAAGAACAAGAGAAACAGGAAACCAATTCTAAGCACCAAGAAGATGCCGTTACTGAAGAGTTCGAAAATCAGAACAGATCACCTTCCCCTTCTCCTCAGAAGAAGTCCTCCAAAGATAAAAAGAAGTCAGGAAAAAGGAAGAAGAGATCTTCAAAAAAAGATGACGCACTTGGCTTGGTAAAAGGTGATGATACCTTAGGATCTGTAACAGATACGGTCGACGGTGTATTAGGTGACGGGCAACAACAAAGTGGAAAAAAGGGTTCTGATCATCCACTGAGCTTACGATTAGACCTTAATCTAGACGTAGAGATTACTTTAAAAGCTCGAGTTCATGGCGATGTTACGCTGGCTTTACTTGCTTAATTCATTCCTTTATAAATAAATTTTTTTTTTAATTTTACAGTCTCTTCAGAAAGTAAAGTCGCATTTTTGCAGTTTTTACAATGCAATTTATACGAAAAAGCGACAAGCCAGCGCGACATTTTCTGGAAATGGTGTACAAGAGTTATTTGCTATTCATGCGTCTAACACTTGCACAAATCTCAACATATTGAAATATGCTTATTAAAAAAAAAAGATGTGTAAAGAGAAAATCTTCAGAAATTATGTATATCCAATTAAATACTTCTTAAACATTTTATTGATTTATTATCGTAAGAGGGCTAAAGTTACATCACCATGAACACGCGCCTTTAGTTCAAGCTCTACATCCAAGTTAAGGTCAAGACGGAGACTGAGGGGCTTATCATCTTGACCTCCTCCTGCAACATTTCCCACAGCATTGCCCACACCTTTACCAACACGGCCAACGGTATCCGTCGTATTCTTGACAAGATTTCCTTGTCCCTGTTGCTGTTTACGTTTTAATGTTCGGCGTTGCTGTGGTGTAAGGTCTTGTTCTTCTTCTTCGTCCTCAGAAGTCTCGGTTTCTGATTCTGTTTCATCATCGTCATCATCGTTATTGTCTGTTTCTTCTTCAGATTCATTATCATCATTTTCTGATTCTTGTTCGTCACTTTCTTCATCGTCACTGCCTTCTTGTCGATCCTTTTCTTCATCTTTATTTTCTTGCTTGTACCTTTCTTGAGGTGACTCTTGTTCTTTTTCTTGGGTTTGCTTTTCATCTTGTTCTTTCTTTTCCCGGTGCTTTTGATCTTGTTTTTCTGAGGACATTGTGTTAAAATGGGCTTACGTAGTATTGAAAAGAAGTGAAATATGCTCTCTTCCCAGTTTATATGCTTAAATAGACTATAATGATGAATGCATTACGTAACCATGGATACAGATGATCAGACCTTATGTTGCCATAATAATGATCACTTTTATATTGGATAAGAGGTATACCTCATTCCAAGGAGACCGACTTTCATATAGTATCCTCTCATGATTATTCTTTTTTATTACCCAATTCTCTTCAATAAAGAGCTGGTCATGAGCACATCAATGACGGAGTGGTAATTTCTAAATAGAACAAAAAAGTAGCATAGCATCCTCGCTATTTTCTTGGTCTACTTTTTCCTTTTTTTACATTTGTTTACAAACTCTATTGTTAAATTATGGACAAGAATATACCAAAGAAAGAAAAGAAGAAATCGAAGCATAAAAAGAGCAAGAAAGCATTAGAACCGTCCGATCAACAACAGCTTCTAGCAAAACAACAAGCAAATATACTAAAGGAGCACACTGCAAGGCAAAACACGCCTCCTGAGTTAGCTGCAAATGATGGAGGGAACAACAAGAAAGCATTAAAGCTACGACTTGATCTTAACTTGGATGCTGATATCCAACTGAAAGCTCGAATTAGAGGTTCTGTACAGTTAACGTTACTTTAACCCTTTTGTGTATATATAAAATCAATTAAAGCGCTTCATATTTTAAAAGAGTAACAATAGCCTTAAAAGAGGACACCGTTTTTAGCCAATGGAATATTATCTTTTCTTGGGAGCTTTCTTTTTTGCTATTTGCTTCCGATATTTTCTTACCGACTTTGATACAGACCGAAGTGATCTTGGTGAAATAATATCTATAGAATTTGACTAAAACGTATTTGCGCATGAGTATATAGTTGTATCCAGGCGAGCTAGTTTAGCAAATAGGATGTCTGCTTTAATATTCATTATCCCTTTCTGATCCTTCAGTTTTTGAAGCCTTGTCATAAACTTTGGTTGGGCAGTGCCTCCTTTGCTGATGATGAGTACTCATACTAACTGAAGCTGTGAAAGCATTCCTTTCACCAAGATCGAGAAACGCCGGCTAGTATGCTTTCTTTAACTCTTGTAACTTAAAAGCTTCAGCTTGGCCTCACTGTCCCGTATAAGATTGTCAAAAAAAGGAATTTTGTTTTTAAAATGGTCTATTCGACTCAAAATGCAAGAAAAAAGATAAGCTCGCTGAACTAGACGCTCTCATATTTTCATTTTGCAAAAAAAAAAAGTTTAGCCACGCTGTCTTTTTGCTTGGTGATGGAATTGCTCAGCTTTTATATCCTTCATGATATCTATGATCTCTGTAACATCTATATTATTCAGCCTTTATTCAGTAACTCTCTTCTTCATAATACACTGGACAGCTGGAAATGCATATAGTGCCTGGCTGCAATGTCACAGTGTTATGGTCTTTATTGAGTAGCTCATGGTGATCATTGTATCGCTTTATATCAAAATCGAATGGAGTATGCACCATCAACATAATAGTCAAAAGGGATAAAAAGGGCAAGTGTGAGTCATTGTTTATGTACATGTAGAAGTGAATAACATATTTACATAGCAGGATTAGTGCTGACCATTGGTTGCGTTCCTTGCCTGCTTTCTTTGTTCTAATTTTGCTAATTTCTTTTCCTGTCTTCTACTCAGGTCATTGCTCGTGCTTGTCTTGTACATCTTTTGTGTTTCAAAAAACATATCCAATGCTTCTGGGCTCACGTCATCCAGCGTAAATTGGCCAAGTTTACCTGTTCTATATTGCTTGAGGAAAAATTTAGCAGCCATTGTCAAATCTAGTTCCCCGCCTTTCACGATCGCACCAATACGTCGTGCAACGCCTTCCAAAAGTTCATTCACGTCGTTTGTAGGTCGCTCAAGCTTGAACCAATTGACATAATCATGAGCATGGAATTCATTTAATCTATAAAGTAAATAATCTGCCATGACTTGCTCATCTGCCAAATGATCACGGATACCACCTGTTAATGCAACTTTTAAGCTTCTAACTGGGTCTGCAATATGAGGCACCATCACGCCGGGCGTATCAATAAGATAAACTGTAGGATCTTCCAGTACCTTGACTGTGCCGATTACCGTGCGGGTGACACCTGGTTGAGCTCCTGTGATTGCTGCTTTTCCCTTTCCAACGCCTACTCGTCTCAGTGCGTTGATGAGTGATGACTTTCCAACGTTAGGCATACCAACGACCATGAGAGTGACTTGTGGTATAGGCTGCGCAAGCTCTGATGCATATTTTAATATACTCTTGACATTGTTGTCCGTAAGACAACTGGTAAAAGTGATTGGTGTTGAAGGTGCATGACGAGAAAAAGCCTTGCGTACTGGTTTCAGAGAGGCTGGATCAGCTAGATCAGACTTGTTGTAAACAATCATCCTTGGTCTTTTGCCTACAACTTTCTCAAAGTTTGGATTGACAGAAGATAAAGGAATTCGAGCATCTCGAACTTCAACCACGAGATCAACCGAGTTAAGTCTTTCAGATATGAGTCTTATACCTTTAGCCATATGACCTGGAAACCAATTGATAACTCGATCATATGGAAATGTTGTCCTTGGTATAAAGCTCATTGAAGGACAAGGGGGGTGAATAGAATGAAAGAGAAAATTGAAATTTAATTGGTAAAACACTATTTTTCTTTCTTCTTCTATTAAAAAAATCTTCATGCCCAGCGATAAAAAGAATAAAGAGACAGCACAAAGCACTGCAGATTCTTATGCTGCTTATTCTGAAGCAGGCTATCAAGCAACAGGTTCTGAGTATGATTATAGTAATCAGTATTATTATGGTTATGATTATTCAACTGGAACATATGCAGATACAAGTGCTACAGCAGCTGATTACAGCAACTACAATCAATATTATTCCCAGTATTATGATCCAAATACTTATTCAACAAAATCAACATCAGGTGCATCATCAAGTTATAAACCAACGGGCACATTAGCGGCTGCGGGTCCTTCCCCTTATACACCTGTAACAACAACAACATCAAATAATGCTACGAGTGGTGTCAAGACATATTACCCAAATCAGTCTAATCCCAATAATCCAGTAGGACCTGTTATTATAACAAAATCAGGCTATGCAGGGCCATCAACTACAACTACGACTTCCAGTAGTGGCAATAGTAGTAGCGATAAAGACAAGAAAAAGAAAAAGAAGTCCTATGTACGAGTTGCAGGAGGAGAAGTATGGGAAGACCCTACTTTGGTTGATTGGGATGACCAAGATTATCGCTTATTTGCTGGTGATTTGGGTAATGAGGTAACTGAAGAATTGCTATATAAGACTTTTTCAAAGTATCCTAGTCTTATAAGAACACGTGTTGTACGTGATTCGCGTACAATGAAGTCAAAAGGATATGGCTTTATCAGTTTCAAGGATCCCGATGATTTTGTACGTGCATGGAGAGAGATGAATGGTAAGTAAATAATAAAGGGAGAAAAAGGTAGATGACTTATGGCTATGAATAGGTAAATATGTAGGAAATCGACCTATTAAATTACGAAAGAGTACATGGAAAGAGCGTAATATAGAAATCAAGGCCAAGAAAGAAAGGGAGCGTATGGGACCATATAGTAAAATACGTTAAATAAAAAAGGAGCTTTATTTTATACAGATTAGTTTTACAATGGTATCTTTGTTTTCTTTATCGAAGATGGCAGCCATAAGGATGATCAGGGACAACATTCAATGCAATAAGAATAATGTCTACAGTCCACCAGATGCCGCCAAGACCAGCAGTGATTAGCTTGATAATGCCAAGGAAGATGTATCCCAAGTAGAAACGATCAATACCTTCACAAAAAAAAAAAAAAATGAATAAGCATTCAATAAAATACCGTACTAACTTACCGAAAGGACCAAGGAAGATAGAGAGCATAAGAGCAACGAACCAACTACGATCAGAAACACACATTTCTTCTAATAAAGCCTTTTCATCATCACCTACGGGAGTAGTAACATCATGCCTTCCTTTAAGAGCAAAGTGGAAAGAAAGAGTCAAGACGGCAGTGATGGCAATAACGATGATCCAAGAAATAAGGACGCGGTGGCCATGAAGATGGAGGACACGCTTCACCTTTTGAATAAAGGTTTCATTTTCAGAAACTTCTCTAGAGATCAAAGGGGCTTCTTCGTCTTGAGTGGTGTTAACAGTACCGTATTCAGCAGACATTTCTTTAAGCAAAGTAAAGAAGAAAAGAAAAAAAAAAAAAAACTTTTAACAATAACCATGGCTTATATTGTTACAAAGATGTATTACATTGCACAAAAAGAAGGCACACAGAGAGGGATAGACTGAAAAAAACGGCTCACTGTCGCAAATTGGTAATTTTGGTCTATATCATCTGACATTTTACATAACCTTCTCTCCCTTTCTTCCTCTTCTCTTTCTTTTCCCCTCTCTCTTTTTATTACTTGTTTGTTTACTTTGTTATCAAACTTGAAATGTTTGTAGCGCATATTCGCTTTTACAATGGCTATCTTCTTTTTCATTTAAAATCCTTTTTGTGACACCTGTAACACTTTGTCATCAGGTGTAGCTTATTTTTAATCTCTGTCTTCGGAAGAAGTCGAAAATGTCCTAAATGACACCTGAGTCGTGTTTATTATAGGTTCTTTTGCCAATCTGATGTAATAACAGTCTCCTTTGCAGAGTCAATCTATTTTCACGTAACAAAATTAGTCTTACGCAGATTATAAAATATACCCCAACCTTAAAATAGAGATACTCTTTCTTTGGAATCAAATAATACACAAAGTAATATGGTGGTTGTCCATTACCTTCACTTGAAGAAGTCGTAGCTGATCCTGGGATCACCGGACCTTTAAATAATAGCGGCGAATGAGTATATGCATAAAAGGTTTTGATTAATATATTCTCTCTAACCTGGCATCATCGCAACAGAAGCTTGTCCCTGTCCAAGAGAAGGTGTCATCTCATCCGGTTTACCAAATTTTGATAATATTTCAGCCGCAGGAGTACCAGGTAAGCCTAGTTGATCACCAAGAGCCTATTCATTATTGTTATGTCTGAGAAGAATATACAAATTATGCTATACCTTCATCACTTGATATTTTTCATCATAATCCCCATCCGAGCTTCTAGATATCTGACGAAGCTCTTGATATTTTTGTGCTAAAACGTTTAGATTATCACTTGTTGCCATAACTGTTTCAAGTAAGAAAAAGAAAAAGAAGAAAAAGAAAACCAAAATACGTTTCATCATTTTCTTCAACTAAACACAATGACGTAATTCTGTTTGCCAAGGAAGACGAATGTCTTTTTGAAAAAGAGATTAAAAAAAGAAAAAAAGAAAAGGGGAGAAGTCTTGGCATAATGAAGGTGGCTTTTTATTTGTAAAATGTTGCTACAATAAGGTATAGTTTTACAATTCTAATAGTCTACACGTACAATTCTACCTTCAACAACTGGAGAAATGCTACACCATCTTTTAACCCAAGATTGTTCATATTCTTTATCATATCTGCATTCCTTTTGCTTCTCTTCTATATCCTCTGGATCAATACAATCAGGGTGTCCCTTACTGGAATCTACAAAAGCATCGCTGATGCCTTCACGGCTAATATGATAGTTGGCACGTTCCTTGATATCGCTGCTCAAGAATAGCTCGCCGTCTTGGCTTCTAGTCTCGCAATCACACTCACGTCCATCATCGGGGTGATCGTGTCCCTTGAACTGCAATGCGACGTTTCGCCAATGAGCAGCAGCAGACGCCACTAGCTTTTTCACACGGCTTTCGTTGTGTGCATGCTTTGCTTGGTATTCACGGAAGGCGTTGATATACTTTAAGCCTAAAAAGAATCTTCGATAAAGGGTAGATACGAGCACACCGGATTCTTCATCTACGATGATTTTCTCATCAGGCACCTTAAAGGCATCATAACCGTCGTATCCACCTACGAGGTACTGACGGGTAGCTACAACATATTCACGATCCAAATCTAAAGGGTCCATATTTTCTGGGTTATATCGAGACGTGTGACCACTCAAGTTAGGAAGAGCAAGGGAACGGCTTCGCTTATGACCATGTGGCTTTGGTGAGGTTGTTGTGTGTCTAACGGTGTATACTTTGCGCACACGATTACCCGGAGGCATATCAGGATTCCATTCGAGTCGAATACCAGCTAACTGGGGAAATCGGCCTTCTTGCTTTGGGTACTCGGACACACTATTTTCCAATGCATCCCACAACTGCTTACCAGTGACACGAATAACAACAACAGGGTCCAAGAATGGAAAGGCAGTCAAGATATCACCAAATGTAATTTCACCTACGTCAATCACGTTGTCATTTCGAATGGTGCCTCCTACACAGAACCCTATTTCAGCAGGTTCAGGCATCATACGATAGTACATCATCATCAAATCAGCCGTCAGATTGCCCAGATTGGTCTCTTCAGTTCTAACAGACATACTGCGTCCATCTAAAGGAATGGTCGTGTATCCTATTGGCGTACTTGTCTTGGCCGTGACTTGCTGACCTACTTGTTCTACTAGCCTTTCTGTCTCTGGGTCAGGTTCAACTGATGAATCAGCCACTATTCTTTCCACTACACAATATTTACTTTAGTCCTTTTGTATGCACTCGTATTTTTGTTTAGGAGAGACTTACCAGAGATTGACTGAACATATTTTCTCCCATCATCTCTCTCTTCAATCTCTAATTTCAAGTGGGAAAACTCTCTGAAATCTGTACCACTCTTTATGACCCTTATACCATCTGTATTTTCCAAACCCTCTTCGGGATCAAATCCGACATCCTTCAAGTTTTGTTCTCTTGTCCAAGTATCACCGATAATGTTGACCGATCGAGAGACATAGTAAAAGTGATCGTGGCTAAATAAAAAAAAAGGGACTGAGTCAACGAGGGGGGATATCGTGTGGAATGGTTTAATTTACCCTCCTAAAACCAAATCTATTTCATTTTGACAATGAGTGGCTAGCTTAATATCATTTGGGACTCTCATATGCGTCAAAGCAATGACGATATCCACGTGATGAGGTCCATTAGGGTCTCGTAGCTCTTCTGAAAGTTCCTTTGCCACTCCAATAAAGTCGTGGTATATCAATTCAGGCGGAAAGCTATTGATGTATAAGCATTCGTCACACAAAATATTGACAGCTGCTTACGATGGAATGGTTTGGATCCATTCTTTCTCTACTAGGCCAATAATACCTATACGTAAATCCTCTTGTTCCATGACCAAGTAACGCTTGATGACCGGGTCAGCCGTCTGATCCTTTTCATCAAGGACATTAGAAAGTATCCAGGGAAAGTTTGTTTGCCTAATCAGTTTACCGAGCTGAGGCATACCAAAGTCAAAGTCGTGGTTGCCTAGACAAGCAGCTGTTATATGAAGTTGATTCAAAATTTCAGGCCTAACAGCAAGGGTGAGTACAAATATATGATAAACATTTCCCTTACATATGTGAGCCTCGTGTGATAGTCCCTTCCAGGCTTGGATTAAAGGCATCTCCAGAGAATAAGACGAGCGGTTTATGGTTAGATGAGGCAAGAGTATCGTTTATTTTCGTTGCGAACCGAGAGGCGCCACCGATAGGTTCTTCCTTTCCTGGGGCAACATGATAGACATCGTTAAAATGAATTAGTTCAAGCGACATCGAGTAGGGGAAGTAGAAAGGGTAAACGGTAGAAAAAGAAAAAGCGATGATGGTCCTCAGATGTTTGTTGCGCGGGTATTTTATGTCTGAATCATCGGTGTGTAACATTGTTTTTAGAATGCTGTCATCGATAGAGAGCTTTGAAAGGCAGATTACAGATAATTCTTTATTTAGAAATCTTTTTTTTTTGAATGCTTGCATAGAGAAGTTATCTTAAAGGGGTAAATGAATGAAAGGAGCAGACAGATGATTTAATATAAAAGTTATCTCGAATGCCTTCAGCTTCAAGAAGGATGAGGGGGAAAAAAAGAAAGAGAGAGAAAGAAAGCGGGAAAGAATAGAAAAAGATAGAGGAGAAGTAGATGAAGGAAGGGGTTTGTGGGGATTAAGGAGAAGTGTATAATAGAGCATTTGGATTCATGATATCTTCTTCTTTCCCTTCTTTCTTCAATGAAGGCTTTAATTACACAGATATCTATATTGCTTATAATACAATGGCTTAGTATTGCCGTTATCATTTTAAATGCTTTATCAAGTCATACATCTTGGAAGGAATTGATTATGGGCGCCTCATCTTTACTTGCCGCATCCCTATTACTATTAATCAGTATTCATCAATTCTTTAATGGATTTCGACATAACAAGTCTCTGCTACCATCAAAGACCATTCTAGGCTTGCAGATCATGCTACCAGTTATAATAATATCTGTGTGGATCACTACATCTATCATACTCTCCACTCATTTTAATGGTTTGTTATCTAAGAAAAAAAAAAAAAAAGCATATATTCATTATTTGTGCGCTTATAGAATCACTGTTGTGTCGATCTGATTTGAGTAGAGACAGAAATTCATGTACTTTTGTGGATACAATGATAGTCATAGGTATGTTATCGTTTGCTATTTACATTTTTTTAACGCGTGCATAAACCCTGTGCATTAGCTTTTATTACTATAGCCTTTTGGTTCATATTACTGTTGATGTCACTCATTTATTTGTTTCAACATCCATTACCTAATACAGTGGATGGTCCATTAAATCTAATACAATACGAAGATAGCAATGAAATTAGCCATGAGAGTTTGGTGATCAAAGCCCTGCATCGACCAACTGTTCCTAGATTATCTTCAATAACTACTGAAACGAAAATTACAACTGATGAGGAGAAAACAAAGGAAAAGAAAAAGATCAACTGCGCTATTGAAACTAACGCTACCATGACAACGACAACAGCTAGTACTGCTATTACTAAAGAATGGTGCTTAGGAATTGATTTTGCACCTGTCAATTTAAACTTGTCGCTTCCTACACCAAGCGAACTACTAAGAAGGGATAAACCTGTTTATGTAAAATACTGAATAAAATGATAGCCAATAAATGTAACTATTTTATGAGGTCACAAGACCACTTTGTTGTTTATTTTTATATGCAAAGAACAAGTAATCTTTGTTATTTTTCTCTTGTTTTGATAAGTGGATGACAAACACATTTAAAATAAAGCCTCAAAAGAGTTGTTCATCACCCATCATAACGAGCAATAGATGTATTCCGTTTATAAGGCTATCTAAAAAAAAGAAAGATCAGGTGAAGCAGCATTACTTGCATGTGCAGCAGGAAGAACAAAAACAAGAAAAAATATTGCAGAGTGAGCAAATAAATCAGCCTATGTTGATCACTACTCCTTTCTATAATCATCGTTATCATCACAAACAAGATTATTCTCGAAATGAAAATACAGTGTCTATTGCTCAGAGAAAGCCCACACCATTCACAGTAAAGACGTTAGCCGAGGATAGAGGTAAATCTTGTTTTACCGACTATATATAATCCGCTTAAACGGTTCACAGACAAAATGGACAGTGAAACCATTGAAAAAATAAAGCAGCAGTTACATGATATACATATGAAGGAAATGATTGAATTCAAAAGGCTAGAAAAAAGACATCAACTTAGAGAATTGCGTATACATGAACAAATAATGGAAACGCAGAATCAACTAGCTTCATTGTTATCTTATATGTCGAATAATGATCATTATTTTGCTACCTTCCCAAGAAGTCACTTTTATGGAAAAGATCATGGCTATATACCTTATTCTTATTATTATCATTGGTATACTAATGATTACTATAATTCACCAGGTACATATCCATCAAGTACATACTATACAAGAGCGAATAGACAATCATATGCCTTCAAAGATGACGATAACCATGATTATTATTATGCACCACGATGGTCTTATTAAAAAGTAAAGGACCCTATTCATGTTTCCTTTTTCTATCCAAAGAATGTCTTGCTCTGTTTTCAATATATGTAAAGAGATAAAATGTGTATTAGAATTATATATTTGCCCTACTTTGGAATAACTCACGCAGAAAAAGTAGTTGTCTCAATATTTTGATAAAGATCTTGTAGGGTTTTTATAGGTCATAGCCCTTTGTTTTCTAGGGAAAAGGTTGATATCTAAGGAGTAAATAAGTGTAAAGAGAAAATATGGGAGAGCATGATGTATATACCAACAGTATAAATAACAGCAACTATCATGAGATCAAAGGAAATAGTAATATTAAAAGCAACTGTTTATACCTTTGTATGCGAATTTTTATTGCTAGAAGAATAAATAGGTAAAGAGAAAGACAAGAATAGCCACGCCCATCAATACTTGAGGTGGATAACCTTCTACTGCGCGAGGTCTCTCTAATTGAGCCAAGTGTTGATGAACAGCATCCAAGGGTTGTACAGTAGATGCAAGTTTTCGTCCGCCCACGGTTTGATTGTTGTTACGTGCACGGATACCTTCATCTTGTTGTCTCTTAAGTTCTTCAATTTCTTTTTCAAGTCTTTTTATCTTTTCTAATGCTTCTTTCAGTTGTTTCTTATCTTCATTTTCCTGTACTTTATTATCAAATTGGGGCTCCACTGCTGTAGTTGCTGATGCTGTAGTTGCTGATGCAGTGGTCGCTGTTGTGGGTGATGTTAATATAACTTCAGGAGCAGCTGCAGCAGCTGGAGTGGCCCGTACTGGTGCTGGAGGAGGCACTACGGAAAGTTTAGGGGTAGTAGTAGCAGTGTTATTATTGGTAGTAGTAGTAGTAGTAGTAGTAGTAGCAGCTTCAGGCTGTGAAAGAGATGATGTCTGTGGCACTACAGGAAGAGTAGGGCTAGAAATTACGTCACTATGAACAGGAACCACAGCAGGTGCCGTCTCTTGATTGACCACCTCTTTATCGTTTGTAGATGGTTCTGAAGTGACCACAGTAGACTTGATGTAAATTAATAATCTGAATTTTTATCTCTTGTATATCATGTGTTACCTTTTCAGTTGATGCTGATTCTTCCTCTTTTAGTCCCCCAAATACACATTTGATCTTGTGCTGATGCATACTTTGTTTATCTGAACTTTCAATATGAGACCACTTTATAAAGAAAGGGTTAAGAGAAGAAGTACAAGAGGTGAATATACTTTACCATACTTGTGATATCTTGTTGTTCGAGTGATGGATTGAGTGGAGCTGTTTGTACCAAGAACTTGTCTTTACATTTATAATCATCGGGGAGTTCTTCCTTAAAAGGCTGCAGAATGACTATAATTTTATAAATAAACAAAGACAATCCTTTTTATAAACAGACTTACTTTGTACTTCAATTTCAGAGTTAGGCTCAATTTTACCAGCGTTGGGTCTAACACAGTATTGCTTAGGAGCTGTTGTCTTTACTTTAAAGATGACTGGAAAATCATTTGTATTCTTAACAAACAATGATTCCTTTGAAATACGCGTAAAAGGACCTATAAAAAACAAGATGAGCTATTGATTCTATTGTATTCAAATATGAGCTTACGATGAAATAATAACTGTTCAGAAGGTTCAATACGAACAGACATTTTAATTATAAAAAAGTAAGAAAGAAAGGAGAAAGAAAAAAGAATGTGAATCACATGCTGATTAAAGCTCCGTTGATCCAATTTGGATCTCAGACGATAGAGACACTCACCAGCTTCAGGAAACATTGAACCTACATCAGCCAAAATAAAAGGTCTGGTTTAGCAAATTTCTTAAAGCCAAACCTTGGCGCAATTTATCATAAAACTTAGTTAGTCAAGCAATCATCAAATCTTGCTACAGAATATCTACAAAGGCTTTAAAGATCACTTTAGAAGAATGCGATTGTATGCATCACTTATTCTTGAAGACATCTTCTCCTCTTGTAGCAGTTCTTTTCTTTTCATTTTGCTTTATAGGTATACCAGAACTTATCAATGGGGTTCAGCTCAGGAGAATAACGTGGAAGATATGTGCAGTCGTAACTAAGCCTATTGATCTCTTTTTCAATAACGCTGTTCTTGAGGATAGGAGCACCATTCATCATTGTATAGTATCTCTTAAATTGCTTATCAGAAATACTCATCGTATTGCATATAAAATTTAAGTAAAGTCCTGTTATGATGCACCTCTGCCAAAAGTTGTGCCAATTCTTGATTTCCTCTTTTTACTATGCAGCACAAGCTCATGGTCTCCTTACTTTCAAGAATTATTGTTATCCTTGCTCGAGCCTTTGATACAGCTTTCTCCGCGCTGAAACCTCCGATCAAGCTACTGTTCTTTTCATATCAATATGAAAAGCAGCATCATCGACAATGGCACAATTGCTTAAATAACCTATATCGGTCTGGTGCTGTCTGATTACCCAGTCATACCTCTTTTCCAGGCTTTCAGGTGAATTTCGATTGACTGAGTGGAAATGAGCTTTCTTCAAACTGATTCTGTATTTATCTCTCATAAAATCGTATAAAGCAGTTTTTGACACTTTCAGATCCACAAACTGATTCGTAATCATATATTATTTGGTATCAATAAGCTCAACCAAAAGGCTTTTATGTTCTTCTTGCAATTTGGGTGGTCTTCCGATATAGTTTTTCATATGTCTTCATCACATGTTGGTCTCAATCATGTCAGTTACTTGAAATATTAACTTTGAATAAAGGATAGTAATTGTTAGATATTGGCTTTTGTTGTTCTTTTATATATAAGCGCCAAGAAATACGACAAGTATGCTGTTTGAAAGGACCTCTAGTGGAGAGCATACAATCGTCCACTAAAGTTTTAACACAGGCATATTAAAAGTATAGCCTTTGTAGCTTGTATGGAAACAGTATTTCAATTATTTTTTGAGCCAGCTGCGTAATTGAAAAAGCCAAGTTAGTTTGTATGCATCGTTGTATGCTCTTTAGCACTACTCTAAATTATAAAGGTGCTTTCATTACCCAAGACTTTTGTAAAGATCAAAATAAAAGAAAAAGCACAAGAGTGATGATAGACGACTAAGGAAGGGTTATTTGGACAGATAAGCTAGTAAATATCTCTTTGTCTGGTGTGAAGTATAAGGATGAGCAAAAAATTACTGATATGCCTCGATTGACTTTTCACGGTGATTTGAAGTTCTATTCTAATGTAAGCAAGGTCAGGTCTAGTCGTCATAAAAGGTATGTGCACAGATGCACCATTGCTTTTGGGATATTCCTCTTCTTTAAAAAAAAAAGCACTGTGTGTACAAGAGAGATGAAGCCTCCATGTTGACAGAGTAAGGACGAATTCCGATAAAGGGGGTAAAGGGAGTTTAAAAGATAATGAAATACATTGCTCCTTTTTTTTAGTGCAACAAAACACATTTTCCCTGGCCTTTTTTTCTTTTTTTTCATCTTTCTTTTTTAGTTCAATCGTAACTCTTGAACAGAACAAGACACACTTCTTTAATAAAATGAGAGAAATCATTAGTGTTCATGTTGGTCAGGTAAGTACATTATACATCAAAGGGGCTTAGACTTAATTATCTATTATTTAGGCTGGTATTCAAATTGGTAATGCTTGCTGGGAACTTGTAGGTGATAAATATAAATTAAATGTATTTGATAACAAACTTTCTTTTAGTACTGTCTCGAGCACGGTATTCAACCTGATGGTCGTATTCCTTCTGAGAATGAAGTAACGAATCATTCTTTTGCTACCTTTTTCAGTGAAACAGGTGGGGGAAAGCACGTTCCTCGTACTGTCTTTGTCGATCTAGAACCAACTGTAGTCGACGAGGTACGTACGGGTGCTTATAGACAATTGTTCCATCCAGGTATAGAATACTTGATTATCTCAATCATACTTTTTAATATCTTCATCCAGAGCAATTGATTACTGGCAAAGAAGATGCTGCCAACAACTATGCACGCGGTCATTACACTGTCGGTAAAGAACTTGTCGATTCAGTCTTGGATCGTATTCGTAAATTAGCAGACAACTGCTCTGGACTTCAAGGTTTCCTTGTCTTCCATTCCTTTGGTGGTGGCACTGGCTCAGGATTTGGCGCTCTCTTGATGGAACGTTTATCAGTAGACTACGGTAAGAAGTCAAAACTTGAGTTTTCCGTCTATCCTGCTCCTCAAGTGTCTACATCTGTTGTCGAGCCTTACAACTCCATTTTAACAACCCATACTACCTTGGAACATTCCGACTGTTCATTCATGGTTGATAATGAGGCTATCTATGACATTTGTCGTCGTAACTTGGATATTGAGCGACCCACCTACGCCAACTTGAACCGTTTGATTGCACAGGTGGTCTCTTCCATCACTGCTTCCCTTCGCTTTGATGGCTCCCTTAACGTTGATCTGAACGAATTCCAGACCAACTTGGTTCCTTATCCTCGTATTCATTTCCCCCTCGTCACTTATGCCCCTATCATCTCCTCTGCCAAGGCGTTCCATGAGCAACTCACAGTCCCTGAAATCACCTATTCCTGCTTTGAGCCCAACAACCAGATGGTTAAGTGTGACCCCCGTAATGGTAAATACATGGCCTGCTGTTTACTTTACCGTGGTGATATCGTTCCTAAGGACACCAATGCTGCTATAGCAACCATCAAGACTAAGCGCACCATCCAGTTCGTCGACTGGTGTCCCACTGGTTTCAAGGTTGGTATTAATCATCAGCGTCCTACTGTCGTTCCTGGTGGTGACTTGGCTGAAGTTCAACGCGCTGTCTGTATGCTGTCCAACACGACCGCCATTTCTGAAGCTTGGGCTCGCCTCGATCACAAGTTTGATTTGATGTATGCCAAGCGTGCCTTCGTCCATTGGTACGTCGGAGAAGGTATGGAAGAAGGTGAATTCTCAGAAGCTCGTGAAGACTTGGCCGCTCTCGAAAAGGATTATGAAGAAGTCGGCGCAGACTCCTTGGGAGATTCTGAAATAGAAGATGATGCTGAGTACTAAATAAATTATTTTGTTTCCTGCAATTCAATCAAACAATAATTCCGCACCCAGTTTTTCCCGAGTTACAGTTACAAAAAAAAAAAAAAGTAATCGGCGGTAATAAAAAAATGATTGTTGGTTAATAAAATATAATGATCAAAAGACAAGATTTAATTTTGTCCGTTAATGCAGTTCCTTTTTTTTTTTTTTTTTTTTTTTTCAAAACTTTTATCTCTACAATGACAAATACTTTTTTATTTCAAAGATGGAATGGACAACCTTTTTGATGAGCATGGTGAAAGAGTTTATGATCCCATGGAAGGTGTCTTAACAGAAATTACAGACCTATTGTACTTGAAGCAATAACTAGCTGCAAGAGTTATTTAGTTAATAAACTTGACTAACGACCACGAAGGAACCCAGAAAGATGACACCAGTGCAGTTGATGTAAAACCAGCTCCAAAAGGTACAACAACTGCTCATTTTATTAAGTTTGTCAATGAACTCCTTAATATTATGGATGAGAATGAATCTTTAAAGGGCAGTTATTTAGTGATGGATAATGCTAGTATTCATAAGTTGAAACCAATGATTCAAAACTAGAGGCTATACAGTAATGTGTCTCCTCCCTTACTCGCCTGAGCTAAATCCTATTGAACAGCTCTGGGCCTTAGTGAAAGGAAAAATGAAGCGCCATCGTTTGATGAAAGAAGAGACATTATCTTCTAGAATTGGTGATGCATGTAATGACGTTCGTTTTAATGATCTTTATGGCTTTTGCCTTCATTCCAAACATCAAATTATAAATTGCTTTAAACGAATTCCATTGTAAGCCTTTCATTGAATAAATATTACTAACTTTAACTACAAATCAACTGAAGTGCTACGAGAACTAAAACAGTATATGATTGTATTAATTAAAATATGGTTAAGCGCTATGAATTAAACCTAGTAGCATCTTTTCCTCCTATCATTCATATTATATAAAAAGCCTACCGTACGGTGATTTGCATTTAGATTCTGCATTTAAACAGAAAATACATAAAATAAACAAAAAAATACAGAAATGATAAACTTCATAACAATAATAATATATATTTAATAATAGCATTATATTTATCATTTCTGTATTTTTTTTTTGTTTATTTTATTAGACTACAATGGATGGTGGCAGAATTTAATACACGGTTCGGAAAAACGAAAAATCTCAGCGGCCCAATCATAATTTCGAACGACAACTATTTGGGAAATTCTGTACTAGTTTCTGTCACTATTCATTGTAAAGAAAAATTTAATACAAAATGTCTATTCCTGGTACTTGGAAACTGAGAGGCTAATGTTGAGACAGATTCAGTCTAATTCACCTTTTAATAGTACCCTTTAGCGATATTGGAAAACCTAGCAAGGATCTCTTGAGTAAAGATTACCCCATTGATGGTGTTAAAGTTGAGGTTAAGACCACGGCCTCAGACGGCATGGTAAAGATCAATTAACAAATGGAAACATGCAGTGAGAACTGATATGAACCTATAGACCTTTAAAGTTGCTGGTCACCGTGATAGTAAGACAGGGATTATGGTAGCTGACATGGAAACGAAATATGTTGATAAAAAGAATGGTGTTGTCATAACTGAAGGCTGGACGTCTTCCAATCATTTAAATAGCAAAGTTGAACTTGATAATAATCTGACTAGTATGTTTATATAAACTATTGATGGATACAAAATTAACCAGATATATCAGAGGGTCTTAAGCTTGAGATGTTGACATCATATGTACCCGTCGTTGACATCAAAATAGCCAAATTAAACGCTATTTACAAGAAGCCCACTCTTCACACGGTCGCAAGTGTTGATCTTTTTAAGGTATATCAAATGAAAAAAAAAAAATAAGATTACTGAAATGACTCAACGCTTTGATGCCTCTTTTTAGAGAAGCTTCAATGTCAATTCTGTCGTTGGTCGCCAAGGACTAGTTGCAGGTGCTGAAGTTGCTTATAATGCAAAGGAAGCCAGGGTATGTATATATAAATGTTCTTGAATGTTTGCTAAAGCCAACAACTTTCTAAATAGATTAGCAACTATAGCGCAGCCGTAGGTTACTCTCAAAGCAGTTACTCTGTTGCACTCTTGGCATCAAACAATTTATCACGCTATGCTGCTTCTTATTACCATCGTATCAACAGTAATTTGGAAGCTTCAGGAAAGGCCGAGTGGAATAGCATGACGAATGTTTTGGGTCTTGAATTTGGTGGTAAGCTTGTGCTTGATAGTACTGCTTCAGTTAAAGGAAAGATTACCAATAATGGTATTGTTGGTGTTGCTTATATGCAAACCATTCGTCCCGGCGTAAAACTTAATCTGGGTGCAGCTATTGACGCGACTCGTCTCAATGAAAGCGCTCACAAGATTGGTCTTTCCTTATCTTTTGAAAACTAAAAAGTATGTGAATAAAATTTTATTTTAGTTTTTTCTTGTACTAAAAATGAAGGAAAAGTTTATTTATGAATCGTCCTCTTGAAGTGATATTCAATAACGTGATACTCGTCACATTCCTCTTGAACTCTTCAGCCTTTTGTAGACAATGTACTTTTGAATAATAATAAAGCGCATGAAAACGCGTCAAAACTTTTATAAAAATGCACCACGTCTCGCTTTTACCTCATTCCATCTTTATTCAGAGCATTTCTGATGCGAATAAATCATTCAAAAGTGACGCTATGTATCAGATCAATGTATTCCTACCTTTTCGGAAAATATTAACATTTTAAAATAGCTTATTATTTTTAAGAGCGACAACGATACTTTGACCATCTAAAACCCGTTGACTAACCATATGCGGTTTGTTATACACTCTTTCCGGAAAGTAAATTCGCCTGTGATCGAAAATAAATACACCCAAGGTGAGAACAAAATTCAT